>JANUFV010105655.1:0-10278 GCA_024757865.1 Epizoanthus scotinus | reverse complement strand
TCACACATCCACCAAACTTAAACAAACGAGTTACACAACAACCAACCTAGCCACACATCAACCAATACGGTCACAAGTCCACCAAAATTAGACAAACGAGTTACACAACAACCAACCCAGCCACATATCAACCAAAAACAGCTAATGCCAATAGCATGTAATTTCTATGAAGCAGTAGTAAATTGGGGAAAAAACTTCCCCCCCCGGCCCCTCCCCTTGCTACGGCGTTGTTGGTTCACATATGTTGCAGATAGACTGGCGATATGCACCAGGCGTGAAATCGACATCATTTAGCAATATCTACGATGCTAACTGCAGTACTCTGCAGTATATGTGAACATCTATTGCAGACAACTTTCCGGATCTGTTGGCAGCAGCACCTGAGTCAACCGGCAATGTGGCCAACATATCAGGAAAGTTGGTACAGTGATGTCGATTTCATGTCTGCAGCATATCACCAGTGTATCTAATCTGCAGCATGTGTGAAACAGGCTTTATGTGTTAACAGTCTTGCTAATTACTAAATTAGTGTTAGAAGCAGAAGTGACATGATAGCAAGTATCTTGTAAAATTAACCAAATATGACAGAAGCCTGATTCTACAGTGTAAACCTCGCTTGGATGCTGTTTATAGAGCCAATTTCATGTGACCGTCTAAAGATTAATGCAAATGTCAACATGAAATGACAATGGGATGTGACAAAAACAGCTAGTGATTGGCTAAATTTATTTATCTTTCCAACAATTACTAAAATACGAGGTACGTAACCAGGATTTTTCTCAAGGGATGTGTGAGAGCAGTGAAGGTAAACCTGTATAGGGGGCCTAATGCTGATGCTCTTCATTTTGTTAGACTTTCCAGGTGGAGCTTTCGGCCCATGTGGGGTGCGTACACACCCTTCACAACTGAATACACAGAACCAATAAGAAACTTGCATGACAGAAGTAAAACTAATCAGAGGAGAAACTCATTTACATTGTCATTTGCATATCATAGAGTAAAATCCCTATTGTGTTGAGAGCTACACAAAGAAATAGGTACTTTAAATGTAATTTGGCCTCCAATTGTACATAGCTTTTAGACTTTAGACTTTAGATTTCAGACCACTCTAAGTTGTAAATTACCTAAGTTATTCTATCGATGTTAACTTGAATGTTTCAATTTTATACATCTTATCTATATAAATTGCAAATCAGGTGAATTAAAAGTTGTTATTATTATTATAGCATATTATCAATTCTGGATGCTGTCAAATGTTTTAATATAAGTCGCAAAACTTCACAATAATACAAAACATCCCCATACCACGTGAAATAAACTAATACTTGAGGGGTCCGTCCACCCAAGTGAATTAGAAGCCAGACTATTAGAAAGATTTAGAAGTTAGAAGAGAATCAAAAATGTTTAGAAAGCATACAGAGCTGGAATTTTAAACCAGGTTACATGGATCAAGAGTCTAGAACCCTTGCCACTGGGACACAGAACCTTTGAGCTGATAAAACATGAAACTGTTAAACTAAAAAGTATTAATATATTTTACAAATCTCATGCCCAGTGTTTGGCTGCAAAACTGAATTGTGAAATGGAAAACAATTCAAGTGATGGAAGGAACAGCTCCATACTTAGTCTATGCCTAGCAGTAGCTAAATATACCTAATATATATTATTATTTGTGACACAGGATGTTTGGGTCGTCATTGGACTATACAACAAGAAATGATAATGGGGAATATGAAGTAGCGAGAGGAATTTCAGCCAACGTATTTAAGTGTATATTGGTATGTACATTGTACATTTGTAGTAAGCAATCCGTTTGTAATGTCAGGAATATTTTTTATTTATTTTTTCTGCTCCGATAACTTCCCATATCTTTGATTGCCTCATCTTCACTTCTTCACTTCAACTCTCGTACAAGAACCGTAAATAGTTTGTTTTTATTATTGCACTTATGGCTGTTTTTCCATGTAATTAATCAAGTTCAGACCTGGGGATATTTTTGCATGGTATATAATACAGCAATTACTTTGTTATATTATAAAGTGAAATATAACCTATTTTGTGAAATTCGCTGACCCGAGATAACATTTGGTGGCCAATAGTTGCCGGGTCTACTAATTTTTAGTTTTCACCCCTGCTTTAATTTGTAAGTGTTCTACAGATGCTGCACATGTAATAAATTGCAAAGCACATTCAATAGTCAATTCCATGTACATATGTGTATGTATAGTTAGTAATGCCAACATTTGATATGTTAATCTTTATATTTGAAATATGACATTTTGTTTTTAATTAGGACTTCTACAAGATAGGTGTGATCAACTGTCCGCCCAGCATATCAATACCGGAGTTACGAGAAGCCTGCGACTATCTCCTGATTCCATTTAATGCGTCGATTGTAAAATGCCATAACCTACGTAAGTACATGAGCTGTGTGTTATTTTGCAAATTATTAAATACTATATAAATTATCATATCTTTGTAAAACTCTACGAATATGTCACAACATTGTTATAGACAACATCTAGCTACTCCTTTTAAATATAGCTAACATAGAATACATGTACATAGCTTGACTAATATAATTTTTTAAGTGTTCACTGTTGGGATTTTTTGTGTTTTACTTAATTATTAAAAAAACACAGAAACATATACTACGCCATATAATAATTATAACTCAATCTGCAGACATTTATCGACATCGATCTTCTCCTTACCATATCAATACAAAAATAAGTAGTTTGGTAATGAGAATTGAGAAACTGATCAGAAACAGCAAATTTTCTTGGATGAATTGCCAAAGTCTCCCAACCTGCTTATAACAAATGTATGGAGACTTGTAAGGAGAATTTAGCAACACGTCACTTGACATGTTTGGGGCTGAAAGGGTTAAGGACTCATCAGTGCAGAACTCTCAGATGTGGATTTCAGATTGAGTGAAATATATCAATCACCTGAACTGTATATTGTTTGTACATACCAGAGTGCTCAAACTCAAACAAGCGAGCAATGCAAAACAATATATATGTTGCATACATGTATATTGAAGTGTAGTTTACAAAATTATATGTCACTTTCTTGACATACTTTTATTTAATATATTGACCAGTATCTGGCCTGCAGGTTGCGTCAACCCTTTATTGCCAGTGACTAGTAACCTGCCTTAATATATTAGTAGT
Source organism: Epizoanthus scotinus (assembly GCA_024757865.1). NCBI lineage: Eukaryota > Metazoa > Cnidaria > Anthozoa > Zoantharia > Epizoanthidae > Epizoanthus > Epizoanthus scotinus. The sequence goes on along the minus strand of JANUFV010105655.1, from coordinate 7,102 downwards.
GTCAATGACAGTGAACTGTAACAGAATAGTGATAATGGTAAACAAACCACAGACAGTTGCTCGTTACACTTTAACTGTTTGTTTGATTTATTATCGTTTCAGGGGATTTGCTACATGAGCTGTCCAATGAGGGAGCTAGAAACCAGTTTCGTGAATTCTTGGAGGAATACATTGTACCCGTCATGGTGTCTTCAGCCAAGGTACATAACAACACAACTGTTGACAGATGAGTGCTTAGACTGGTTAATGAGCTTAGAAATTAGAACTGTCTGACAGCTGCTTGCAGTGCTAACCATATTAATGACATAACATAGAAGTATCCCATACTGTCCATTTATGACAGATGGTTATCTTTTGACTGTGCCTTGTGCTCATGAATACTTGTGCAAATTGTTACCCGCGTGAATCTTAATGTAGGGTTGGTTTGGGTGGTCAAACTTCCTTAGAATAATATCTCAATTATTTTAGTAATGCACATAATTTAAGCAAAGTCAATGTTTTTGGAACTAGTTAACACACAACAGATATGATTTCCAAGCAATTAAACAACCTAAAAGTACCCCTCAAGACACTAGAAAACACATTTCTGAGGACGTAAATTGCAACATTTCCCAGGAGAGCATACATGTACCCCCCCCCCCCTGCCAGATGCTTTGAATCTCCTCATAGCAAATGTGGATATGCCCAAGAATCAGGGTAAATTATCTTTGAACTAACGTGGTACTTTTGCAGAAAGGAGATCGGGAATGTCACATAGTGGTACTAACAGATGATGATGTGATAGACTGGGACGAGGAGTACCCACCCAACATGGGAGAGGAATACACAAACAGTAAGTTGATATTATGGATTTTCTCTTCAGCTGTGAATTAATGCTAATGATACGGTAGACTGAAATCTTGCAAGAGCGTGAAGGTGAAAGTGATGGTAGTTCACTAAACTTGGGGTGTGGCTTATAAAGGAGGTTTTGCATTTCAAAACTGGTGAGAGAGTCATGAAAACAGACAGAAGGAAATAGTGCAACTTGAGACTACACCAGCGAGGCACAGCACAATGTTCAGTACTGCACTGTGGAGAATGTTGACTGAAGCTGTATTTTGTTACAATCGTTCTTCATTACTATTAAAGCAGTGCTATCTTCATCTCTTGTGGGGTGGTGGTGGGGGGGACCCCTAGTTTTGGGCAGAAGAGTGGTGGGGCCTGAACGTTAAAGGGCGAGAGTTCTCCTGCCTTGCCAGCCTTGCATTGATAAAAGGCTCAAGATCCACATTAAGATCCAGTGTTGATACTGCAACATTGGATTTAAATATTAAACACTAAGAAAGTAAATTGTGTTTGAAAGCTGAAAATGGTCAGAATAGATGCGAAAGAACTCTTTAATTTTAGAACAAAACTCAAAGAAGAACTTTTCGTTACTGACACTATCTCAGTCCTTGAAATACATTTGGTGTAACACACATAATTTGGAAATAATATATGTACTAATATGTACTGTAGTTGCGACTACTAATTAATGTCATTATTTGTTTCCAGTTGTATATTCCACTGCGTTATATCGGTTTTTCAAATACTTTGAGAATAGAGATGTTGCTAAAGAGGTTCTGAAAGAAAGACGAATTAAGAAAATCAGACTGGGTATTGAAGGCAAGTGACCATTGATTGTGTGAATTTGTTGTCTACTGTAAGACTTTTTGTCTTACAGAATTTCTTAGAATTGTCTAATTACCTGGACTCGGTTTACAAACTGTACTTCTTTTTCAACTCTTAGCTCTTAATTCCCTTAGTCACTGCAAGATAACAGATTTTTATGAAAATAGGTCTGTAAATTGTTTTGAGATGATGTCCATGGCTATACATTTTCACTTCCATTTTCTTTAGTTTCATTTCTTTGTTTAAATGGGAAAGTATGTACTAAGCTGATATTGTCAACATAATTTGACAAAGGTCAGCTGAAGCAAAGCACATGGAAAATGCAAAAGTTCTGAGCATACTACAAATTATGCAGCTGCACACACTTCTTAAAGATATACTGCTAACCAAACGACAGGAAACACAGAACAAACAAACATGCAGAAAAGCCGGCAAGTTTGTTGTTTACGAAAATGATCATAGTTCTATTTGCCATAGATTTCCATGACTTTATACACAATGCAAATTTGTTTGATGAAAATGTACTTGCAGAAATTTGCTAATGGCTACTTATTTTACTCTCAAATTTGGAAAGCACGCTTGCATTTTTGCGTGTTTGCTAGCGGTTAAGTCGAGGCCTGGATGCAGGCCTCTCTTGGGAAGATCATTTCAAAGCCAATTTCATGCTAACCCAGCAGTTATTCATCACATACTCAAACACGTAAAAGTATGGTTGAATTGTTAACGTGTTTAAGAATAAAAAATGATGACCATTATAATGTATTCATTTCAGGATACCCAACGACTAAGGAGAAGATAAGACAAAGACCTAATGGAGGCCGCCCAGAAGGTTAGTAACTAGGCTGCATACACAGCTGTGTGTCAAGTGAATTTGACAGTGCATTTAACACCCCCCCCTCTCTCTTCCAGTATCCGATATCCGACTATAGAGATCTAGAGAGTAGCCCCCTTTCCCCTGGAGGTTGTTATACGTTATACCATTCAAATAATATGCACGTTTCGATTGGTTAAACAAACTAGTCTATATTGTTTCTTATCGGAAACAAATACTCCCGTTACAATATAACTTGAGATTTTTCACTTTTAATTAACGTTTTTCATATAACTATTTCAAACTACAATATGACAAATTGACTGGTTTCTCTGTGAAACAATAATAATAATAATAATAATAACTTTATTTAACTTGATTAGCAATTGTATAAAATATATAAATTGAAATACTCAAGTTTACATCAGAGGAATTTTTAAGAAAAAAATTTACAAGGGAAATCTAAAAACTATGTACAATTGAAAGGATAAAAATTACATTCAAAAGTGTTACTGGCACGTGTCCCATTTCGTTACGCAATAATTTATAAAACTGTTCTTAAAACGTGAGGTTCGGCATTTAGGAATTGGTAGAGATCGTTTGCTTCGTAAATTATAAGTTCTGATCACAGGTGGAGAGAGGAGGTCGTGTATGATGTTTTGTGGGTTGAGTACGGATTTGTAGAAGTTGTAGCACAGTTTTTCTCTTCTGTCGTAGAGGGTAGGTAAGACAGATTTCACGAAGGGTACGGTGTCGGCGTGGGAGAGATGAGGCACGAACATGGTCGAACTGAAAGCATTTATACAAAGATCCTCGGAAAGCTACCCTGGGTACCAGAGGTTAGGATCCGCGCAGCTCAAAGAACGTTAGCGAAACGATCGCGATATACGTATTTTGTTTACCCTCTGGTAATAATAATATGAATCTCATGGTAACATATATTTCCCTCGGGTAAACAAAAACTCATGTTACACCAACAGATTTCCTGGTCATTCACGCATCATTTAGCTATAGCAGTCGCCATGCATCCTCGGCCATGCATCCTCGGCCCGGGATAAGATCTCGAGACCTATTTATAACGACATTTATAACCGCCTTTCCGATCTAGGTCTGGTTTCACGCCGCCCCCAACCCACCCCACGGAAATCAACCAATGGCAGAAGTCCAAATATATCTTATTCATGATACCGTCTGCCAATCAATTTCACTATGACGTTACAACCTGTGATGTTTTCTTCCATAAACTCCCAAAGCAGCGGAACTAAAATATGAAAATATGAAAGCGTGTGAAGTTGGATCAATAATAAAGTGTCACTAGGAATTAATTTGCTAGCGGAGTGAAATGGATAGACCGATCGTAACATGAATAAGGCCTATTTTAAGTTAAAACTTGAACAATATATATAGATTATTCCTAACTGGACGGCCATTACTCCGATGGTGAAAATGGAGTTTGAAATGTTGTATTGTGCATGTAAGGATTGGAGTGGGAGAAAACAAACCCAAGACAAAGCATTATGGGTCCGTATCAGTACCAGCGAAACGGTGAAATAAATGTACGTGTTCGGACACTAATAGCTCACAGAACATGCCGCCTCATCATATAACTTATTTATTATATGTCTTCATCAAATATAACTGTTGTTTATTATATGTCTGATAAATGTCTGGCGCCTCGTGAATCCACAACCTTTTGAGCATTCGATGACGAACAGCATGGTATATAAGAAAACATACCACAGAGATATATCGTATTAAAATACGATCAGTATCTAAACTCGTGTGTTTTGTCACTTTTATTTCGCGAGTAAATAGAGGATACAATAGGTCCGCGCGCGCGGAGATTTTTATCTTCAAGCGAGTGAGCGAAGCGAACGAAGATAAAATTCGTATCTCCTAGCGACCATGTAATGTTCTGTTTAGTATCCACCAAGCCATAACATGGAAATGTCGGTCTGCGGAAGCGATCGGAAGTCCGATGTCTAGTGCCGCTGTAAACTGCATGCTGTAGGGTGATAACGTGACTGCGGCTATTCTAGTTTGTAAAAGTGACTACAGAGTGTTACAGAGAGAAACGAATTGTTATTAAACATATGTGTTTTAATATGATATCCAAACACATGTGTATTATCACTTTTATTCCGTCCGTAAATCCTAGTTATTTACAGCAGTATAGCTTATAGTGAATAACGAATCTTGGTAATTTATGGCCTCGTGAATACAATGCGTTTCCTGCAGCCTGAGTGAATGAGTGCTGGGAAAAAAATTCCTAGGGGAGCATGCCCCCGTATCCCCCTAAAACCTCGCGCCTTCGGCTCTTGAAAAAATTTCCAATTTCTCGTATCATCGGGTTATTGCACTTGCATGCGGCATGTTTACTATTTGTTTTTGTTCACATCGGCAATGTTGCTTGTAAGTTGTGACGTCAAATATTTACATACGTACGTACATAGATGTATATACATACGTCAAATGACGTCATGTTTATCAACTACGCATGCGCAGTCAACCTCGGTCACGTGATGACGGCCATTTTGAATATTAATTAGATCCGGGATATTATTATCACGTGATGTGACTTACGTCACACATGACGTCATATTAATAAATTAATTACATCCGGGAACCTAAATTGCGCATGCGCATTATTCGTTTCTGGCGGGAAAATCTGACTAACAAACTAACAAAGAAGGAACGAAACAGAAAATAGCGGGCAAAATAAGAGGGGAATATTTTTTGTACCGTTCCGTATTTAAATAATTGTTCGAAACTTACAAACAAGATGGCGGAAGTAGCAAAGACAAAAGGGTAAGGGCATGGGACAGGAAAACATCTTGTGCTGTTTGCGTTGCATACGCCACAAGTTCATTTTAGATTTTAGTGCTTCGCGAAATCCGAAAAAGATGTGATCAGTGATACTCGATTGTGCTTCTTTCGTAGGCGGAAACGAGGGCTTGACTCGATCATTTCCAAATTGAAACAGAGCGCCCCAGAAAGGCCAAGTGGTGAACAAACTGCAAAATTGGTAACTATAATTTAGTTTACGTCTTTATATAACTAGTTATTGAGATGGAAAATATTGACCGCCGAATGAACTGTGAAGTGTTTGACTGGCCGATCGTGTGACTTCAAAATCCGTACCCGACAGAAGTATAGTCAACGCGATTAGAGCTGGATGGCGCATAATGTTTATCACTTTATTTATGAGTATTTGAAGAATACCAATGATGCATGCAACATGCATTAACGTGAAGTTTTCGATAGCTTTCGATTTATTTATGCTCGAGAGCTGTCATGTTCCTGTCACGGGTGAGAAACATGTGCATGCGGCCGTTGTTTGAAAACAAAAGCTAAAGAACTTCAGCCGTTTTAAAAGATTGCTCTTTGTAATGCCAACGACAATTTATAAACTCGTAGTTTTCATTGAAAACTTCAAACTAACGAAGTTTGAAGTGGAAATGTTACGAATTACCGCGAAACGTGTTTTTCCTTAGTTCGAGAATGAATCACAGAATTTAAATTCTTCTACTGTTCCAGACAGGCGAGCGGAAGGGAAGACCAGAACAAATGTATGCACTCGATTTTAGTCACGCGTTCAAATTTGTATTTTGCATTTCGCATGAAAGCTACAATTCATTGAACAAATAGATCTGGTACGCTCATATTTTTGTTTAAAAAAAATATATATATATAATATTATGTCTAAGCTACACTCGACTCGACATGGACGCATGTCTGATGTCAATGTTTATTTATTCTAATGTGCTTCTATTTAGGCTCATACATATTCTAGTACAATAAATGTGTTTAATATACAGTTACACCTTTCAACTAGACATATATTACTATTTAAGTTTAACTCATATCAGCAACTAAAAAAATGTGTCATGACAGAATTTCACAGGGAGAGAGGGCAAGTAATTATTACTCTTACAGTTGCTTTTGTCGCATAGTGATTGTGCTGAGCAAGGCCAAGGGGATTTAAAGCTGGGATATGCTTACATTAACATCCAGACTGTTGTAGTCTGGCCTCACTGTACATTTTTTTATTCTGACTAGTTCAATGTTTTCATTATATTTTGTATGAATTCACATAGTGAAGTGAAATAAATAAAAAATAAAGAAATATCCAATTTGGGGATAAAGCCACCTTGAGGTGTTTAATCCATAGAAATTGCTGTTGGATAACCATTCAATAAATCGATAACAATTAGCTAAACAATATTGCTGTTATTGATCAATACATAAATATCTATACTCGCAACTGTTTGAGGTATTATTCGTATCATTACAGACAGAACTGGACTTGACTCGGTGTCATTACCATTACTTACTGATACATATTGATTTTTATCAACTGTTTTTGATCGTCACAATTTTTAGTTATTGTGCTGGAGCAAATAAAATCACAGTGGTGTGAATGCAAATTTCAATCGATTTTACTTGTATTTGTGTTCATGTTTTAATCCGATGTCAATCCAAAGTTCGTGGATGCCTGGAACATTTCATGAATGTATATACCGTATATGCTGGTGTATAAGTCGACTCTGTGTATAAGTCGATTCCTGTTTTTAGGGTCAAAATAGTGGGTTTTATGTGTTACCCTTTATATAAGTCGACCTTCTTTTGGAGGTTGAACTG
>JANUFV010105644.1:0-10282 GCA_024757865.1 Epizoanthus scotinus | reverse complement strand
AGATTGCGTCTGGGTACATAAATATTGATAAGATCAGATATATACTTGGGAGCTAAACCATTAAGTGCTTTAAATGTCAGTAATAATATCTTATAGCTACAAATTCAGGTGAACTAATTGTTTTAACAGCACATAGGGTATTTTGAAAAATCAGAACTTGCCAGTTTGGGCAACCTATCCATAAATATCACTGCAAAGATAATTGTCACACATGAAACTGTATAGCCATACAAAAAAATATGTCAAAGTGTTGATTTATGCAATGCTAAGAGGGCAAAAACATGTTCCAACATTGATTTTCTTTCAAAACAGCACAAGAAAGCAACACGATATTTACCTGGGAAATGAGCTCCTTTTTAAAAATCTCCCATTCCACATTTTTTGCTCCAATTAGAGCAACAGCATTTTAAAACAACTCTTCTCCTTTCAAAATATCAGGTTGGTTTTGAAGAACTTCACAAAGGCAGGCTGTGCGACCATTTTTTGTAAGACAACATTAGCAAAGCTGCCATCTTGGATAAACGTGACCCATTGCATGATGGAAAACCTGTGATATTGTGAGCAGGAAAGCCCTACCTCCAACGTTTTAGATTTATATATAAGTCTCGAGCCTGGTTTGCATTCTCCAAAAATTAGCAGCCCTATGCTTTTAACATTCAATCAAACTTCCAAAAATGAACAATGCAGCCCAGTGAGACTTACCCATTTGCTCGGGGGCCCATGAATGACAGAGCTGTTGGAAACCTGGTGGACGATTCCAACATTTCCTGTCACATTCACAGTAAGTAAACAGTTATTCGAAATTAGCGATGATTAAGCCTTCTCAGCCCTTTATGATGAGCTCAAGCACCCGCAAATGGTCAAAAACAGTAGAAATTTATCCAAATTAAGCATGAAAACTGAAGCATTTCCTCGAGCAGTATATATTCTCCTTCATTGGAACTGACAGAAAAGACGAGCTGTGTCACGTGATCACCTGTGATAACACGTAATATATACATATCATACCCAGTCTTCCTGGTTTTCTTTATTGAGATATAAGGCCCACCCCCACCCCCCAAAAAAATAAAAAAATTGCTGTTACGTTTTCATATGGGCCTTTTAGGTGTACCCCGCCTTAAGGCTCGGATTCAAATGCATAAGAATGTAACTATTTATCGAAGTTCTTGACACAGTAAAACACATAGCTTGTCCAGTAACCAGCGCAGACATTGGGATACAATTACCAGAGCGAGCAATATTTCAAAAACGTTTTCAAGTCCTGATGATATCTATATATATTTATGTGTGACACAAGAACAATGTAAGAACAGTTGAGGCTCAAATTGTCGCAATAATGAATAACAATGAGGCTCAGCCAAAAAATATAAAAATACAGCAATGACGTATAATGGTATTCAGGGACTTTCCCCAATCTGAACCAATCACGAAGCGTCATGTAAATGGTGCATATTACTATATTCTGACTGCATCAGCAGCACTGTGCGCAACTTTATCAAACCGTTTAGAGGCTATAATTGTGGAGTTAATTTGGTCGCTTATTTATAGTTTGTTTTATATACTGAGTTATTGAATGGAGCGAAATCTTTGCAAGCTTAATCTTACGAGACGGCGATCAAAAAGGAGATTTATATATTGCCAATGTAACCGCACGTTCGCCATCATCTTACTGGTCATAGCAGATATTCTAATGCAGGTGAGCAACCTTTTAAATACGTGTTACTTGGTGCTTTCTACCATTTAGTATATGTCTCGAAGCAGGTTATGAATTATGTTTTTAAAAGTTGATATATTTACAATAAAGAAAACGTTTCGATAGCTACTACTAATCGAAGTTATGACTCTTCGATATATTGAGCGGGCGAGAAGATGAGTCACTAATTGTTTATGCATGTTTACTCGTGAATTCATTAGTCTTTACACAACTGTAATTCATGTAAGTTTCATACTAATTATCTTTTCTAATAAGCGACGTTCAGCTTAATTGAATATTACGAGGAGAATCGCGTGTCCTTGAAACATTTATATCGTTTGTACATGACGTGGCAATCTAGGCCTGAAACCTGCTTCGTAAGCACAATTTATTTCAGGCGTTTTTTACTAATTATCTTTCACAAAACCGGCTTAATATTAGGCAAGTCAAGGTACACGTATCTCATAAGTACTATAACATGTTTTTCAAAGCAAAACCTCTGTTTGTGCGACTATATATATCAATTTAATATGTGACCTTGGCCACGTTTTTGGTTGTATATCACCTCACGAATAGTTCGTCTGACACAAGCGATTTGGATTCCGGAAGCATGTTGTGGATGAGTATTTCAAAATTCAAAAACAAGGATAAGATGAATGCGTAATGGTTTACATAACCATGAAATATACATATGATCTGACGTTAATTGCAACTTCAAGAAACGTCTTTAGTAAACTCTGTTCGTTTCACTGAACTCTGTGAAGAATGTTCGAGGGGACGAAATATTCTGAACTTGTCAGTTCAGATGTCAAGTTTCGAGGACAGTATTTTCATCAACATTCGGTTGAAAGCGAATGGAGAAGTAACCAAGTAGAATGATTTTGTTTTGAGTGGAAATATAGTGCCGATGAGATATGTTTCGCTTACAATCTTTTCGAAATGCTTCTATTACACTTGAGTGAAGAGGTATTCTCCAATATATGACGAAATACTTGCAATGGTGTGACGTGACCCTTGTTCCCCAAGTCAAATCACGGCCAAGCCGATAATTACCACTCGATAACTCCCTTGCCAAAAATATTTTATTAGTCTCCATGGAATTATTTTTGTACAGTGGGCATGGATACAGAAGGAGACTAGTTTTATAGAAAGATGAAAGAGTCTAACAAGCAATCTATATATGTAACGAGTCGGTTGAAATTACTAAAAGTTATTTTTAATGACATTTCAAAGTAACCTCTTGATGACTCTATAGTTTAAACTTCTCGTTATTGAGCTTTTATTGAAGTCACGCAACTGTTCAGTTCAGTTGACAGTCAGACACTTAGGAGATAATGCTTTCGATACTTACATACTAACTTCTACCTTTAATTCGCTCTATCTTTTGATACTTGACTCTTCTCACGTATACAAGTAGTTCATATCTGCATAGGAAAGCACTCAATATAAATCGATAAAAATAATAATCAAGTAAAATTACTGCAAATGTTTATAATATGGATTATCACTGACGTGAAATGACATTTATACGCAATGACGTTGCAGTTCTGGCTCATATTTTTATGTATGATATAGTTCAGTAACTCCTAATATTACCAAGTATAAACTGAGATCTGACCAATATATCTCAGTGGAATAATAACTGGATAGTCATCTTGAATCATGATCAAATAGGAACCTTCTTATAAAACGTAACCTATAATCCATTGCTATTGCCATTGCTATTGCTACAATTATAATTATTCTCAATTCTGCTATATGAAAAACATTATTTGAACATTATTAAGGTTAACACTTTTTTGTCAAAACACAGATAAATGTTCTGTACATTGTTTATTCATCTGGGAATCAGTGCAGTATCACCTGTACAATTTTATGTATACGACTTACAGTATATACTGATTTGTATTCATAATACTACAATAATTAACAATTATTCCCCGAAGTGGAGGTCAGTAGTGGTGGATACTTACCTAGCGGCTTCAGCGAGGGGAATCATTGTTTTCGTATATACCAAACCAGTGAATAGCCATAGACATAGAAACATGTATTTTCCTATAGAACTGAGAAAATACATCCGACACGGGACGCCATTTTGTTTCGTTCATGCATGCATGCATGAATGGTCGGATGTGAATGTCACTGCCACTGATTAACCAATGAGAGTGCGCAAAAAGCACTATTCCCGGGTTTGGTATATACTATATTAATAATAATAAACTAGTTTCTTATTAAACGCATTAAATAAAATATCTCAATGCGTTTTACAATTTGAGGTGGATACTATAACAATATTGACTTATTGTTATAGTACAATTATTAAAATAAGCAAAAAGTACATATTTTAAAAATATTTTCTGTTCTGCTAAAATGTTCCCATTTTTTGTATTTTAGATCCGCTCGAGTTTCGGTTCGTGCCTTCCAAACCAAGTCACATTAAACTCGACACTGATGCCATGCGTAGGTTGCATAAAGGAGTGCCCCGCTGGATTTCATCCCTCGATACCCTGCGGGGGTACCGGCACCTCCCTTCACTGTGTCCCATGTGATTATGGCACATTCAAAGAGCAGCACGACGGCTCACAATGCAGTCCATGTACTGTGTGTGGACAGGGCCGCGATACTCTCACCAACTGCTCACGAGAATCAAATACAGTGTGCGGCAAAAGTTGTAAAATAGGTTTTTACGAACAGACAGCATTGGACGATTGTTGGCCGTGTTCAATTTGCTGTGGAGATAGACTGGATCTTTTTGAAAAAGATTGTCAAAGGGAAGGTGTTCCTTCAGGAATGCAGTGTGCGGTACGAAGTGGTGGATGCCCACAACTGAAAACTAACGTACCCCCCACCACCTCTCTTAACAAACACACTGCTCCCAGCATGTCTGACAAAACTAACGTACCTACCACCACCTCTCTTAACAAAAACACAGCTCCCAACATGTCTGCCAAAACTAACGTACCTACCACCACTTCTCTGAACAAAAACACAGCTCTCAAATTATCTGATAAAACTAACGTGCGTACCACCACCTCTCTTAACAACAACACTGCTCCCAACATGTCTGACTTTGTTGCTGCAAATCAAACAAAGCGGCCACCAATAACTGCCACAAAGTCGAGCACTAAAGATACAAAAAACAAGCCACAAGGAACATCACATCACTGGACAGTGAAACGTCTTATTATAGCCATAGGCTTACCGATTGCAGTAACCTTGCCAATTATAGGCTTGCTAGCCGTGATCTACAAGAGAAAGAGACACGCGAGCTCTGAGGACGCTGAAGGAGCCAATCAAATGGAAATGAGCGCCATGCTGCCCGACCACTCGACGGCTACAGAAACCAACACACCAGGTATGATCAGTGAAATGAAGAAGTAAAACCCGTTCTCCTGAACTGTTGTTCCATGAGACTTTCATACTAATCAAACTTAGCAATGTAATTGAACCTTGTGGAATAATATATCATATAAACCAATCCATTGTCAATACTAATCATAACAAATAAATTGTAACAGTTACAATATTAGTTTTGTAACTAGTTTCATGTGCAAACGCTTAGTTAACCCACTATGTGCGGGATTAGAGGAAGACGATAGCCTCACCAACAGCTAATAATAATAATAACTTTTATTAGATTCTCCCAATGGGGTTTTCAGACCTAACTTACAATAAATTAAGCGGTGAAAAAAAATATAGTATTAGTCTGTATATACAATTACAAATCTAATTAAAATATCTAGTAAAGAGGAATTTCAGTTCTCTCTTGAACGTGCACAGAGAGCTGGCAGTAGTGATGGCGGACAGAAGAGAGTTCCATAGACTGACCGTGCGGTATAAAAATGTGCGCTGTCCTGAAGCAGTTCTGTATGCCGGGATGTTTAGGCAATTCATATTTCTGGTATTACGGCCGTGAACAGAAGACCGCGTAACGAACCGATCATTGAGATACTTAGGGGCTAACCCCTTGACACACTTGTATGCGAGAGTTCCGACAGTATATGTCAGAGTACTACTAACAGGGAGCCAGCTTAGCTCTTTAAGGACCGGGGTTATGTGGTCAAATTTTCGTGTACCAGTAATGATTTTTGCTATTTCGTTTTGGTGTTGCATTAGAATTTGTGATTGGAAGCCGAGTCACCTCCCTCCCCGAGTCGCCCCACCCCTGCCCCAGGGCCAGTAGGGTAACACCAATACATTGATATATAAATGATATACACTGAATATTAGTGATATATGATAAATATATGGCAAAAAAAGTTAAGTTATAAGGATAAAATTAAGATAAAAACAAACGTTTTCTGATGATGGTCAAGTGGGTTGACAACGTTTGTTTTTGTGCTTATAACTAAACTAAATTTTTAGCCATATATTTATCATATTGTTTTATCATGGACAATACAATTTTAAAATATTTTATGTTCATGTTGTTAGGCAAACAGCTCTTGAGGGATTTAGATTTGGAAGTTTATGAGAAGGTTTACAAGAGCTTGGACACCCCGGGCTGCGGCCGCCACGACGTCCGCCAAAAAATTGCTTGTAATTATGGTATGGCCCCCGAGGACTGTGCCAATCTCGACAACCAATACAGACAGATTGATGGGAGCCCAGGACGGGAACTGTTGAAATTCATCAAGAGTAAGAAGCCGCTGTTAACTATAGAAGAGTTCGTAGAGTATCTCAAGACCATTAGTTGTAAAGATATTGCCGAACTACTTAAACCGTTCATTTACAAGCGCAGACCAGAACTACGAGAACAAGATATGTAATCTTTATTGGTGAATGAAATGACGCTTATTATAAAACAGTCCATGACGTCTTATGAGTTAAAGGGATCAAAAGAAGTCGCTTTTCATACTCTCGAACTATATCTCTTGCTCTGACGAAGGGCTAACGCTCGAAACGTCAGCTCAAACTTACCACCCTCACGGCGAACAGCATAACATCAACTTCTACAGTTGATTAAATCAATCTTTATTATATTTCTTTCACCTATGAGGATCCTAGAGGATCCCTTTAAACTGAAGTCTTCAATGAGAAATGAGTTGTTCGTTCTTATATGATTTCGAGATCAAATTTCGGGGTTAAGCTCAAATTAATAATTAACCAACGCTGTTAGGGGTGCGTTCGATTGACCATATTCCAGAATAGGAATAGACTCGGGACCGTTTCAAAATCTCTCCTACAATCTCTAAGCACTAAAATGATTATACCGAATTATGAATTAGGGTGAACTGAAAACCAGTAGTTCTGTCTAGTAAATTTCTAACAAGGAATACTGATCAGGTGCACAAGTCAAATTTTCTATTCCGTGTATTCTTATTCTGGAATACGGTCAATGAAACGCACCTCTATTTAGTAAATAGAGGCCTGGTGAAAAGTATGTGCGTGATATTGATCAAGTTCCTTGCCAGAATTGGGCAATTTTGTCAGATGCAATGTGAAATGATATAATTTTACATTTTACATTTTCGTTTCAAAATATTGCTTTTCCTAAAGATATTTGAGGTAGCAAGTACATGGTGCAGTATATAATATTTTGCAAACGGAATTATACAGAATTGCAAGTTTGGACATGTTATATACATATATATATATTATATTTGTCGGGTTCATTGTTGCAGCAATAATGCACGAAAATGCACGAAAATGCATAAGAAACTGTAACTAAAAAGGTTGTTGAGAAAATAATTCGGTCAAGACGTATTTATTTATTCGCTGATGCATATGGAAAGTAATTTCATCGAGAATGTGATGTTTTGAATAGGCTTTTGCATAACTTGGAATATCCAAGTGTTAGAGTGAGTGTTTCTGCGCAGCAACCGCAATTTCTAGTTCTTTTTGATCCTAAATGTATCATGCCATTAAATGTTAATCATACAATCAAAAGCATTTGTTCTCAGTCTTATTGGCTGAAAGAAAATTGAAAGAACATAAAAAATATATATGATTTTGAGAAGTCATGCAAAACTTTCCCGGAATTCCAAAACGTTACCAAATAATTACAAATATTCCAAACATTTCTTTCAGCTGATATTCGAAGATTTTCAAAACATAGTTGAACATTACTGAACATTTCCAGAATTTTCCATACAATACATAGAGTTTTCTGAATACTTTTCGAATATTTTAGATGCTACATCATTTAAATTAATATTATTTGTTTTAGTTTAATTAATCAATTTAATCCTTTAACCTAGTCTGAGGTGGAAGAAGAGACTTAACAGGTTTTGCAACCCAATTGACAAAGGTCTCCGATGGCCTGCGGTTTAAAGGGGCTATGTCACAGCTATTTAAAATTTATGACATTTTTGCGATGTACGAAATTCTCCACAAATCAATGGAAATCTAAAAATAACAGGTTACCGCGGTAGAAAAACATAAGAGAGATTATGATAAGTTGTAAAGGAACGTGGATGGTTAAAATTGGGGAAGATTAAAACTGGTTACACAAGATATAACCTATTTATCATTTCTAGTATTCTGTTGAGCTTGTACTTTGTGTTTCATGACTGTGAAGGCTTTGCTCTTGACATGACTAGAGAGCATGCGCATTGCCGTGACAGAGCCCCTTTAACGGCCTTTTCCGAGAAGACGTGAAGGTCTTACTGTTTGCAAAGCAAAGGCAGCACCTTCTCCTCAGCTATTGTAAGACCCTGAGTGTTGGTCCGGCCAGTGTTTGACCTCCCGACTTCCCGCATGTGATCCCGCATGTGATCCCGCATGTGATCCCGCATGTGATCCCGCGTGTAATCCCGTATGTGATCTCGCATGTGATCTCGCATGTGATCCCGCATGTGATCCCGCGTGTGATCCCGCGTGTAATCCCGCGTGTAATCCCGCGTGTGATCCCGCATGTGAGACGTATGTTCTACCAACTGACCAGGATGCCCCTATATAGCAACAGTAACTTGATAGAATGATACTTCTTACTAAGAGAATGTGGCCTCGCTATGTTGCATATCGCAGTGACATTTGATAATTGATCAGTCAGTTTACAAGTATCCACCTACCTTCTATATTTGGTATTACATTTTTGATCTTCTGATTCATAATTCTTGTAGTGAAAGAATCTATAAGATTTTAAACAAATTACTTGTGAATTAATGAATGCTTTTACCTATATTCACAATATAGACACTAGTTAGATATACTAATAGTATGGTTTACAAATTGAAGTGTATTGTAGATGGCCAGGTAATTTGATAGATTGGTCCTCAATATTAAATAGTTCAATGCAATCAAGTCGTAGTTGGTATAATTGTTTCAAGTGTGGAATCCAACTGTATTACGTTTGGCATAAACTAGATATACCTAGACACCTGGTATCAGGCACTTGACACAGTTCTCATTCATGACTGATGTTGTATAAAGGAGTAAAAAGAGAAATTTGAAGTCAGGGTGCTTTAAATTATTGGCTGCAAAATTTTGGGAATGAAATTTATAATAAAAATCGCATGCCCAAACGTTTCTGCAGTAGTTAGACATTCACAATATGACACCATGTATCAAAACAATTTTGTACTCAGAAAAAATTATGAAAAAGTCAATTATTTTTAACCAAAACCATGGCTAAAATATTTTCATTTTCTTTTCTTTACTCAAAACTATATTATAATGACTTAACACTCAAAATTGTCGCCCTCCTGATCTTAATTGGTACTGTATGTTATAAGATTATAGATCTGTTCCAGCAGCAAATGCATACATTGCTTACAAATATTATGTCAGTTATTTTAGGTTATTGTCCGAAAATTAATTGCTATTTGGAAGAGTAATTCACGGAGTACAATGTTATTTTTCTATTGCCTGTTTGCCTGTTACTTATGTTTTTGCTACAATATGGCTCTCTCACTCATGGCTCAGAATCGGAATCCGAATCAGGATCTCTCGGTATAAGCCCTCCAATATATAGGCCCATTTAATTTATTCTTGTTATAAGTGTCCTCAATATAAATTAAAAGCCGTTTTTTATTTTTAAAATATTTCTTGTTTCCTTATAAACCTATAAGCCCCCTCACCGGCTCACCCCCATTATATATACCCACCCCAAACCCCTTTAATACTAACTTATGTAAGCCCAGGGGCAGGGCTTTAAAGGCGTCACAAGCGAGCTAGGAACATTTCTTAATAAAATAATATTATAATTCCGGCATTAATAAAGTAATCACATATGACTTGATGTTTTGAAGGAAAATTAAAACAAAATAGAGGTACAAGAATTCTCTATAAGTAGTTTGGTAGGTTTGGTAGGTTTGGTATGAGCAAGAAACCGTCAACAATACATTATACTGTCAATTCATACAAAACAAAAAGGGTTTTCTAAACGTTTTGACCTTACTTTTACCGACACAAATTACGTGATAAATACCTTTAAGTTGTTATAGAGGCACCAAGTCCCTCATGATCACTAGCCATAACAAACGCCGCTCCATTCATGCATACAGCAACACGAATCACGATGCAGCCATGTTTCTCTCAGCGAATGTCAATGTTGTCAATGTTCAAAGTAAAACCACAGGTCTCCCATATATGGGCATAGCCAAGAGCCACTGTTTGTTTTGCAGTCTATTTGCTAGCATATAAAAT
>JANUFV010105633.1:0-10284 GCA_024757865.1 Epizoanthus scotinus | reverse complement strand
TGATTTTGTTGTAGATTGTATTTTCGTTTCTCTCTCTTTTTATGTACAACTTTTTGTCGTACCAAAAAATGTTTTTGAAGTCTCCCCCCTCCCCCACCTCAACTTTAACTTATTTAATATTAAAACCGATAAAACTTCGCTCAATCCCTAATTGGTGTAAGTTGTACACGGACATTGTGTAATATTTGACTAATTAGCTATGACATCATAGTAAAGTCACAGCATTTTTTGAACCACGTAACCATTATTTATTTGAAAGGTGTTTATATAAAAGGAACCTTGAAAAAGCATCCTTCATGCCAACATGCTGAGAGAATATCAGATCAAACTGTAACCTTCAACGACTTCGTTGCACTGACTTGGGCTGTTGATTGCGTCTATTTTATATAGGAAAATAGGGTGAATGTTCAACGAATAATTTCAACCAATGAGGTACCAAGATGACGTGAAAACATTTCATGACAATATTCAAAGTGGATTTCGTACACAGTTCAAACAATACTGTTGAACATCGTTTACGAATAAAAACTTTCTTGCTAATTAAGTACTATTGTGTTCCACATAAAAAGGGAAAAGTTCCAGCAAAAGGAATAAGGTTACCATAGTGTTCAGTTTACTGAGGGATTTATTTATTTATTTATACAATATTTATCCAGGTTCATCTGATTTATCTTAAGCTAGTTTAAACAGAGCCCTGTCGAACAACATATTAAAATACTACACTTACATTATTTTAAAAAACACTAATATAAATTTAAAAAAAGTACATAGATGAGAAATTAAGTACAATTAGAATTTATGACAATCTAAAATGACGTTTTGTTTCCCTTTTGAACTCATGCAATGCACATAGATGCTTTATCTGAGTAGGGAGGGTGTTATAAAGTCTGGCGCCGCTGTATCGAAAACTAGCCTGGTATTTGCTAGTTTTGGCTAGAGGTAGGCGCAAATGGTCTCGCTTCCTTGTGTTGTACACATGTATTTCCCTTGTGTATCTAAATTCAGTTAACAGGTAGTCAGGTGTTAACTGGTGTAGTGATTTGAAGACCAATATTTAAGAGCGGCTTTCTGTAAATATCGAGAATTCGGCATCACTGATCAAAATTTCGAATTTCTTTTTAGTTCACCCAAATAACCTCTATAGTGAGTTATTTTTGAAAATAGTATTCAAATGTTCGCTAGCACTTTGGTTTTTGATAAAACGAGGAAAGTTGTAAATAGGCCATTTTGTCGCCTCGCCACTCGAGAAATTGGAGGAAAATTGCACTTTATTTACTCGCTCACACGGACATTGCACTTCTGACATTGCACTTTGGTCTAAATATTAAGATTGTATTGTTCTTTCCGAAACAGTAAACTATTTCGAAATACGATTGATATAGCAGCAAAATCCCACGTTACAAACCGTTGCACATTTCAAAAGTGCCAATATTTAGTAAAAACTATAAGAGTGTGCTAAGAGACGTAAAGTTGAAAAAGGAGAGAGTTGAGAAGGAGCAAGCGGAAATAGAGATCCTGGAGAAAGATTTAGCCGCGGTAAGATTGGTAAAGGCAACAACAACAACGTCCAGCTCTAGCTCTTCTCAAGACAGGAAATCGCCATATACAAAGAGCGAAATCAAGACAACTATAGTTACCCCAAATGGAACAAAAAGAAAAGGTAAGAATATTTGCAGTTTGGGTCTAACTTTCTAGAATCTGGACAAGTATTTGGCTTTGCAGTGCAGTGTTACTAGTGCAGTCACCAGTGTGAGACATGAGAAATATGAGCACTAGAGCATGACATGAGTAACTAAAACTCGCTTTCTCTTGTTTTGTTTTATAGTTCGACCATCACATTACAGATTTCAAAATAACTTGAAGGAAATTCTAAGTGAAAATGTGACGGAAATAGAAGGCCAGCCTTTACCTGTCGAACAACTATTGCAGCGTTTGTATACGCGCTGCAACTCTCTCAAAGCCACCAACAGGAAAGAACTTCTTGTTGAAGTTTCTAAAATTTTGAAGACGAAATGCATGTATCGAGGAAAAACAAAAGAGTGAGTAGATATATAATATTTATCGTATTTGTCATTTGCATTTGTTTTTGTAGTTACCAACTGTTTTAGTTGTAGATCTATTTTAAATTCATAACTTGTTTAGTACTTGTGGTACTTGATGACATCTTGCATAACTGATAACATCACTTACGATTTGTGTCCATCGAGGCCTTGTTACAGTGTTCAACTTTATTTGCAAGAATCATCATATAGATGGAGGCAAATAAATGATAAATGTAATACAACTTGTCTTATAATATTTATTGGTTTGAGACAAGTCGCACAAATAGAACCATACAACACAAGTAGGCAGCAATTATTGCAAAGTAACGCTTATCTCGAAATTTCTGGTCTTTTCAAGGACCTTTGGCGAGTATGGGGTTTTACACGTTGCAATGTTTAATGTCTCTCAATGCTGTCTACTGCTAGCAATCTGCCATGTGAAACAAGTTACACAGGCCCAGGCCCCCACTCGCGCGTCGCTTCGCTCGGCGACTCGTTCGGGGCCCTCGGCCGCTCATACAATTACCCTCACTTGCCATCATTTGCCCTATTTTCCCTCATTTGCCCTAATTTGTCAAAGATTTGCCGAAATACTATCTGAGTTGCCTGCAGAGGAGGCTAGTTTTATACATCAAGTAATTTGATTGATAAGGAGTTTGATTTGCGGTGAGGTCGCGAGGAGACGGCGAAAGCAAAACTTTCTTCGGTCAAATTACAGTTTTCTTGATTCGACTTCAGCAGGATACTGTCAGCAGCTAATTGACATATAGTTGAGCCCCGATAACTTAAACCCTCGGTAACTCGAATTCCCCGCTAACTCGAAGCAAAACTGATTTCCCTTGGATTTGCCTCATATATTTACTGTAATTGTAACCTCTACAACTCGAAACCCCGATAACTCGAAGCCCCGCTAACTCGAAGCGATTTTTACTTTCCTTCAGGTACTGACTTTTCTTTGTAATTTTACCATTTTCACTTTTGCGGATTAAGGAGCCATAACAATTTGCACCAGAAGATTGCATTTAATCTCATTTATATATTATGACAAATTGACACGTTGGTATGTCCGTAAAAAAACCAGTTTTGGCAGTTCTTCCTGGCGAAGAGAAATAATGAATAAGCACAAAACCTCTTTAATCGGCAAGTGTTTCCGGTCTTTTTGTTCAAAATCCCCATAGCTCGAAACCCCGATAACTCGACGTATTTTCAATTTCCCTTGGCAATTCGAGTTACCGGGATTCAACTGTAATAACGAAATGCAAATTATTATTGAAACATGAAGAAACCCGTACTTCAAAAATATAGAAGATTTGCAGTTTAATATACGTTTACGAAGACAAATACTGAATAGCAAATCTTAGTGAATATGAAGTTTCAGCTGGATATTAGCTATGTTCAACAATTTACATCAATTTGATCGTCACTAATTTTGTCTTCAGAACACTCCTTTACATAAAAAATATCGCGAATATTTCTTAAGTACAAAAATAATATGCAAATAAAAAGTATGAAAAAAATATTTGTGACACGGAGGTATACCGTATATATATGGCCATATGGTACTGCGGATGCATGTTAGGGAAACACTGGCATCTCGCTACAGCCTGGAATAATGAAAGCTGCCTGACGGGCAGCAATCAAATTGCATATTATATCAGCGTTCGTTCAAATCGGCTGTAATATTCATTAATATCTTCGCTTGGTTTTACTCGCTAGTATTCTTCTATATATAAAACACGTTAAGGTAGTATTTATTGTTCTATATATTACATTGTCCTATCGAAACAGGTGCATAACGTTAACTGACATGTTTGCAATTCGATGAATTTGAAACGATCTAAATTCATTAAGAATACACCGGAGGAAATAGAGTGGTTTTTGTAAAATGAGCGTAACTCGTGTAATATTCGCACAATGTTCAATAAAGTATACATTTTCTGAAAGGCTAATAAATGTAGGTTTTAGATCTGCCATCAGTTTAGAGACAAATGCACTTGAAATTGGGAACGAGCTTATTGTTTCCAAAACAAGACGTTGTCTCTGCGGTGCTTATTGTCACGCGCATCAAAACATACATCGCTAATTTGTTTTGCATTGTATTCTCCAGAACTTGAAATGAAATAACGTGTATCCAATTTCTAATTGAACACGCGAAGGGTGTTTTTTTAAAAAGGCCCTTATTATATAAGGGCCCTTTTTAAAAAACACCCTTCATATATGTATTCTTCCACCACTCAGCCTCAAATTTCTTACATAAATTGGAGACATTTTAGTGTCAGTAAAACATATAGCTAAAGGCTTTTTAAAAGGTAAAGATTAGCAAACAGACCAAAATATTCTATTGGCAGGTCCTCAACCATAGTAACACCGCAAACAATTCTCACAATTACCAGTCATTCACCAGAATATTCCAGTTTAATTACAGATCTTGTTTAGACAACCGCCACTCACTGGGAAGTCCCGGCTTAAAGATTGCAGTCAATCGTTCAAGTCATTTGTAGCTATTCGTCGCAATCAATATCCACAATCTTAAAGGGGTCATCTAGTGAAAAATTTAATTTTAACAGGTGAAAAGGATATGGTTCGAGAGTCTGAAAACCGACTTCTATTTATTTCAAACAGTAAGGGCTTTGTGCAGCGAGTCTTCAAAATCACATTTTTTTCAATTTTAACTAGTAACACTATATCTACAAAGGCCTCGAGATTTTACTGAGAATGATTATACAATTATGATATAATAAAATTGATCAAACTAGGGGAGGTTAATGGTAAAAGAAAACATTGTTAAGAGCGACTTTATGTAAATATCGAGAATTCGGTGTCACTGGTTAAAATTTCAAATTTATTTTTATTTCACCCAAATAATCTCTATTGTGAGCTATTTTCGAAAATAGTATTCAAATGTTCGCTAGCTCTTTGGTTTTTGAGAAATCGGGGAAAGTTGTAAATACGCCAGGTTGTCGCCTCGCCACTTGAGAAATTAGAGGAAAATTGACCTTTATTTACTCGCTCGCACGGGCAAACGCGTCGACTTCTGACAATGCACTTTGGTCCAAAAACATGAAGAGAAAAATAGGGACGTTTAGTTTCTTGTCAAAACATTTTTTCAAATGAATGTAAAAGAGTATCCATTTTTTTTAAACTTACAGATAACCCTTACCTGTTGTTTGATATTTGAACTTTAGATCAGTGTCACACAGTTTTTGTGAGTTCGCCGTTGGATTTGGACAATCCGTTTTGTTAGTGATAGTACCACGAAACCTGATCTCAGATCCAAGATAGTTTGAACAGTGTTGATTAACTAATACATGAGAATTCTCAAACTCATTAATCATTTATGAAGTTATTAGTCAATTGTGGGAATATTACTGGCTCACATGCATGAACCTTGATACCCAATAAAAACGCAAAAGGAAAACCATGCGTGATTTGGATCACATACCGTAAAATCCCATGTTAAAGCCACCCTCCCCCTTATATAAGCCTATGTACCTGCTAACAAAAATAATATTCCGGTTATAAGCTCCCCCGGATATAAGGTCTCCGTATATAGGCCCAATTTAAATCGAAAGTTAGGATGAAAAATGTAAGTGAAATTTGAACAATAACTGTAATTATAGCAATAGTGACCATAAGTGCACCCAACGTTCTCGACTCTCAACGGAGCGCGTTTATAGGGCCCGCGTTAAAATATTTGTAGGATTAGGATCATCAATTGCTATTACAGAATCTAGGCTTAAAATAATTTGAAGAGTCACTCAAATATTGTTTTATTTTATTTCATTGGCAATGAAAATATTGTTTGCAATACAATTCGTGTCACCAGGTGACAGATCGTTTCACAAGCTGACAACACCCGGGGCAATAGTTACCATAAGTGCACGCCACACTCTTGACTCTCAGCGGGGCACGTTTATCAGGCCGCGTTAGATAATTTTAGGATTAGCTTCAGCAATTGTATTACAGAATCTAGGCTTAAAATAACTTGAAGAGTAACGCAAGGATTGTTTTGTTTTAATTTCATTAACAATGAAAATATTGTTTGCAATACGATTTGTGTCACAATAAGGTGACAGATCGTTTCACAAGCTGACAACACCCGGGGCAATAGTTACCATAAGTGCACCGCACACTCTTGATTCTCAGCGGGGCACGTTTATTGGGCCGCGTTAGATATTTTTAGGATTAGCTCCATCAATTTCTATTACAGAATCTAGCCTTAAAATATCTCGAAGAGTAAACGCAAAGATTGTTTTATTTTAATTTCATTTGTAATAAAAATATTGTTTTCAATACAGATCGTGTCACAAGGTGACAATAACTGGGGCAATAGTGATCATAAGTGCACCCCACGTTCTCGACTTTGAGCGTTGAATATTTGTAGGATTAGCTTTATCAATTGCTATTACAGAATCTAGCCTTAAAATAACTAGAAGAGTGGTGACAGATCGTTTCACAATGTTCTCGACTCTGAGCAGGGCACTTTTATCGGGCAGGGTTGCATATTTTTACACGAAATATTGTGATACGATATTATGATAGGATATGCTAAAATATCATGTTGTTTTGATGGACTGGGACTAGCTGCAGAGCATCTGGGGACTGGGAGGGACTGGGGGTGAAGGGTAGTTCGCATGCAAATGGTTGATTGAAACATTTGGGAAAAAGTTATTAAGGGTTTTGTAATCCGAGTCTAACTAATATCCGAGACTGCGAATTCTAGATTGATCGAATCCAAGATCGCCAAATCCGAGGCCAACTACAATTTGGTTATGAATGCTTTTTGCAAAAATCTAAGTCTGAAAATGTTAAGACTAAAAAAATCTGTGACTGGAAAATCTGTAACTAAAAAAATCCGATACTAGAAAATCTGAGACAAACTATAGTTTATTCAAACTGGTGCATAGTTAGCATTTTAGAGCAATGTTCTATGACGATTTTCACCGGGGGGTTTCACACGTCTAAATTAATTATGAATGAAATAATTAGAACTTTGGAAAGTCACGCGGGAAATGGTGGTAATAATCAAGATGCAATAAACATTTCAAAATAGCAGAAGAAAGACTGCTTTTTATCGTTACAAGAATTACTGCACGCATTGTATTACGGTAGTATGACACTCAAGACATTGGTTTTTTTTAAAAATGAAACTTTTTAACAACCAACTGTATTCAAGTAACTTGTTACTATTGTTAATTACCAATTGTACACTAATCAGGTTCACTGTTACCATAGCAACAGGACACGGTGCATGTTTGTTACTGTTTTGGTGCTCTTACTATAACACTAATAGCTCATGCATATTCAATAAATGTGGACACAAAATATGCTAGAAAATACCTGTACATTTGAACTGTGATATGAATCTAAAACTGTGCTTTCTTTCAGTTGCTTTGCAGAATTATGAATTTTTAAACTTTAAATTTGCTAAAAGTAAGCTTTTTAACCTGGACAAGAATTCAAACTTTTGCCCGGTAAAGACAAACAATACAAAATATTTGATTTATCAAAGTTTATTGCACAGGTAAAGACGCAAGTTCAATTTTTTAGACAACAAATGGTTGGCCATTTATAAACAAGAGAAAAAAGATAGAGTTAGGAGTGCACTATTTCAGTCAGTTTAAAAAATGTTCAAAACCACATGGGGTCAGAAAATGTATATTTGGTGTGGTCAATTTATTGCAGCGACTTAAACAATATGATCACATGAACATCTGTAGCAACTGAAATAACAATAAAGATTGAAACAATTTGATTCTACTACTTTGTATGGAGATTTTTAGGATTGTACTTTACTAAATATCATATTTCACTCAAAACATCACCAACAAAAAGTCAAAATATACCTTCCAAATGTGCTCCTAGATTTTTTCCCTCCCATTTCTTGCTCAATCTGGAACTGCAGCACTTCATATCAACTATTGTTCTTCCAAATTCTTCAGTTGCATTTGTAGATTGCACTAAGCATGAGCTGAAGCAACACTTTATGTAAGGTCACATCAAAGCCTTCAGGTTTTCTTTAGATTTGAGGCGTTGCATGCTAGGAAAACCGTTGAAAACTTGACGAGGGATTACCCTACAATTACATCTTATAGATTTGATATTAAGTCTCCAACCAGGTCTAAATTATTCACCAATCTTTATTCAGGTATTCAAACATTTCATTCAAACTTCCAAATCTGAATAATGTAGCCTGGAGGAGACAAGCAAATTGCTATGAAAAGACCACCGTGAAAATACTATCCTGTTCTACCTTTGAGACAATTTTCAAACAGGTTTTGTCAAATTCACTGTACAAATACTCAGTTCTTCGAGAATTTGCGGGATTGGATTTCACAACTCTTTAGGATAAGTTCAGGTGCCAGCCGAATGCTCAAAATGGACAGAAATAGCGAATTTTCTTTGAATTAAAAAGCAAATTCACCGCCCTGGCATCCGTTCAGATAAAACAAGGAAGTAACGGTGTGCAAAATCACATGATCACTACGCACAACATGTCATGTTGATATGTCCTACCCAGTCCCTTACAATTGATCTATGGAGAAATAGGATCTCAAAGTGACCATCCCCTCCCCTCCAGAACCCCAAAATATAAGCAATTATATGCTTTTTTTTATTGTATCATACCATCTCCTTAATATTACGATAACAATTAAATATATATTT
Organism: Epizoanthus scotinus; assembly: GCA_024757865.1. Classification (NCBI taxonomy): domain Eukaryota; kingdom Metazoa; phylum Cnidaria; class Anthozoa; order Zoantharia; family Epizoanthidae; genus Epizoanthus; species Epizoanthus scotinus. The sequence continues at coordinate 1,576 of JANUFV010105633.1, read as the reverse complement.
AAAGTTAACTAAACCATGTGGAAAGAGGAAACATACTAACCTCGGCACAGCATGGACGCGTTCATTTTGACAATAATTATTAAATATAACCGTTAAATGGCTTTGTCTAGTCGACTGTTGGTTCAAGTGAATCTATAAAAAAGACTCTTTCAGACGATTTCGTTGCAGCATCCCGGTGAAATCCTTTATGTTACACAAGTGCTGTTTGGAGCCTCGTTTTCATATTCACGAGTTTTGATATTTATGACGACCTCACATGCCCTCATAAACAGCGCATTTTACCATATTCCCCCAACGCCCATTGTGGTATACTTTTGATATGACTAGAATACTAGAAGAAGAATAGGTAGGCACTTTGGCAAAACAGTCGTGCGGAGATGGTAAGCCCGATTGCACGACTATTAATAAACTTCCATATATGAAAGTTGATCTAGCATCGGACCAAAACTTGAGAAATCATATGGCGTTTCGATTCATGTTTGTGCATGTCGACGGGCGATGGTTTAATATTCGTATGCAGGTTCGATTGTCGAGAACTTATCTGTTTCGGTAAAAGCTGTAGATCCTTGTCGTACTCTGTTGAGAAGTAGCAGATATATACACATTATACTGGATCATTCTGCCGCGAAATATTGTGGTAAGTTCAGCAGTTGTTGTTGTACTTGGATCGTTCAAATTGTCTGACATTCAACATTTATGGCCATTTCCAAGTAGTAGTGTGCAAGTGGTTCTCCGTCTTGTGAACTGGTGGTTGATATTCAGTTTGAATGCCATCGGCCATCGAATGGCTTGGTGGAATTGTTTACCTTTGTGGGATAAATTCAAGTTTCTTAAATAAAATCTGATCGAGAATCGATTAACAATGTATCGCTTACTCAATCAGTCATTGACATTGGCTAGACACCGGCGGATGAATGAATCGTGCTGCCATTTTTGATTTTAAATGTTCTTCGTTGCACAGCAGTTGGCACAGTTACAAATATTAATTTCACCCTGTATTTTTCAACAGCTTTCAATTAACCAGCGCAAGCGTTTCCCGTAAAAATAAAGTTTGACTTTATAGTTCTTGTAAGTTCAGAGCAACGTTTCTGCTCTGATTTATCAGGTCTGTTCTTACAAGCTCAACACGAAAATAGAATATAAAAGTCATTGTGTTACTGACGATGTGATGGGACAACAGCACTGTATCATAGCAACAACCGATCAATTGTCCCACCCATTCTATTTTAGATTATTCTGGGCGCAAAGTTACTGGTCTATGAGCCTGCAATTGGCTCGCGGTATGCACCTATCTATGCTGTACTCGTTTTGAATTTGAAAAGGATGGAATAGCGTAGAAAAACGTAAAATAACAAGGGAAAACTGCAAAGTTAGTTACTAATACTAATACTAATACTTTAGTTTTTAACAAATTATTTTACTGCTCACCCATATGGTCGAACACATCAAAGAAAAACATCTCAAAGCTGCAAAGTGTCCAGAATTTCGCAGCAAGAATGATTACTGGTACACGAAAATTTGACCACATAACCCCGGTCCTTAGAGAGCTAAGCTGGCTCCCTGTTAGCAGTACTCT
>JANUFV010105622.1:0-10285 GCA_024757865.1 Epizoanthus scotinus | reverse complement strand
AAATATTATCGAAACATTCCTCAGAAACCCTTTACATAAACCCGACATCACAGCCCAAATCAGTCTGTAAGGCCGTATACTCAATCCTGGGTTAAAAATTTAACCCTGGGTTAAGGTTAACCCACTTTCTAGGAACCGGACTTTCCCAACCTCGTTCCCAGGGTCATATCCTATTCCTTTCTCCACGAGGAAACCGGAAGGTGAAATGACCCTGGGAAGAAGGTTGGGAAAGGGCGTAGGGGTTGGGGTAACACATCCAAGACTATCCAGGATTTCATCATCATATTTTTCAGTATTGATGGGTTCTAGTGACATCAATTTTTAATGCCGACATTGAAACGATAGCCAAAGACAAAACAGACAGTGCAATTGAATCTACATTTTGACTTTTAGTTTAGGAGATATTCAAGAACAACATCTCTCAACAATTGAATGTTTTACCTCCAATAGAGACGGCGGACAGTAGCCTCACCCCTACCCCCAATAGATCTTTGCCACGTTTTGAGCATCAATCGACATCTTGATGTCAGCACTTTGTATGTCCAATAAAAAATTCGCCATACATGCTCTAAAGAAATTGTGTTTTCACTTTTGAAACTGACTTTACCAGCGTTGCATTTTTTGAGATAAAAGCCCCAAACTTTCTATACATACCTACTTCGACCTGCTCTTTCTATGTCTGGTATTTAGAAAGTGCTAACATCAAGATTTCAATTGATATTTAAAACGTGATAAAGGTCTATTAGGTCTCTTTTGAGGTCCTGTTTTAGCCAACTTCATTGTCTATTAATGCCAGGGCCGGTACTGATACCCTTGATTGCGTGCATCTCACCTGCCGTTGTATAGAAACTGCTGCACGCTGCTGCTGAACAACACGTCGCAGCTTGCAGGCTTTCCTCCTGGCCAACATTCCGCGATAGCCGGCCTGGATTCTCGTTGCTGCATTCACTTCATTTTCTGCCATGAACTGGTTCACCTCACGTGCGGGTAGACTCTCCAGCATCTTTAGCTGCTTGCGCATTGACGATCTGAAGTTGTGAATTCTTCTTCTTTCAAGTGCCTGTTTCTTGTCCTCCACGTCTCTCTCCTGCACCTTTTCTCTTTCTTTCTCCACTCGCTTTTCTCTGAATTTTCTCTGCAGTACAGAAAAGGCTTTATTTGCTCTGTCAAGTTTCTTACGCACTTGATGGCTTCGATAGAAGGACTGGATGACAGTTGCAGCCCGTGCAAGTTTCTGTGGATCAAAAGTACAAAAATGTTGGAGATTGACAATGGATGCAAGTTTTGTATTATTTTATTTTATCATTGTAAAGGAAGTAAATGTTTTAAACTCTCATCCTTGCAACCCTTCACCATAAACACAACTACGTTTACTACCCACAGCTTCTAGTAATTCGTCAATATTTCGACATAGTCAAATTTGCAATGGAGAGTTCTTATAGTTTATATATTGTACAAGTGTAGTGTAGTACAAATAGGGAGATTCTTTGAAAACACAAATTAATGGCGTGTTGGGATATGAGTACCACATCAAGTAGCTTAGGTGTGTTGCCATTTGGAATACTTAATGCCAAAGTGAAACTTTTGAAAAGTAATGGGTTATAGTAATATGACAGGAAAAAGATGTTGTGTACAAAAAAGGAATACTATAAATATTACCAGGCCTGTCACGTCAATAAGAGAAATAGCAGGCGTGCCGTGCTTGGTACGCCTCGGCTACGCCCAGGGGTGCGAAGCGTGCGGTGTGACCAAGGGTAGAAAAAAAATAGTATACAAGGCAAATTTTGATAAGATAGATGTACTGCAAAGTCGCTATCAGCCTTTCATTGATTTATCTGAAATACAAACAATTTTAGACGTCCTGATTATGAATTTAAACGTTTTACGACAAACAAACGTATTTATAAGATGTTGGGCTGGTTCACACGAGATTTGACGCTTTTAACAATGCCTTTGCAATTGCAATTAAACGCTGTTTTCAGCTCAGATTTTAACCCATCTAGCAGTTGCCAAGCTTGGTTTAACAGTACAATTGCTTTTCTTGACCAATCACAATCCATACGTTGACAGCCATGTAGATTTCTCTTCTGAGCCAGTCTTGTCTTCACCGCGATGGATGATTTCAGGTAAGTTAAAATCAAAATCTCCTCTATGCTGGCACTTCTACTCACAATTCTCTATAATTTACCTAGAATGATTGACAATTGATACATGCGTGCATATATAGAAATGAAAAGTATTTGATCACTGAATACATCAGTGTATAAACCGGTCGGGTAGTTTTTGGCGCAATTCTTGCTTCGGTCAGACAATTGTATATCATTTATGGCCACAATTCTGCAATGTTTCAAGGCCCTTGCGCGTTTTCAAACTTGAGACGAAATGTTGATGTTCATAGTTCGTGGGTATTGTGCAAGACAGTTTTAATATTTCGAAACAGATTGTTTTGGCGGGACAACGGGTCTTCAACCCACTAGTATATAAAATAACGAAATGGAATTGATTGAAAAGTTGTAGTAACAGTCTTAGCCAGTCGTAGGGCTGGTTATGCATTGTATTCTTTTATCCAGCGACCTGACTTGTGTGATCAATCTCCTCTGGAACCGTTTATGCCCCACACGACGTTGAGTTTCAAATTCATTTTTCTCGTATCTTTTTAAAGATCACGAAAGCCAAGTTAGCCGGTAGTTTTTTAAAAGATACACTGACCTGATGCTCGAATATGTTCCATCAATGATTGAACGAACGAACCAGTGGCGGTATAACCTTAGGAGATTATCTTTAATTATATCTGAAAAAGAGTTTTTACATTCTATAACTTTACCATGACCATAATACATGGTAATCCTGTTGAAATTTGGCAGTGAGGTATTATAACACTATATATGGACATACCAGTTCTTCAGCCTGTGCCATTGTGCCCGCCTCCAACAAAGCCACAAGCCTCTTAACGTCATTATCAAATCCTTTGCCCCTCCATTTGCTGAGATAAGTTTTAAGTCCTCTGTAATAATATATAAAACAGTTTTACTTTCAACTTAAAGTTTACTGCTATCAAAGGCAGTAAAAACATCATAACTTTGTTGTTTAACTGAACATGAAAGTAACATTTACCACCAGATGTTTTGACCAAACCCCCACATATTAAACCTGGCTCCATGCCAGCATGTTTAAATCAACTGGTCTCCTATATAAGGTGAAGAATATCTGAATTGACTGGTTGTATTAATAAAAATATATAAGTAGTATGGATATTTTAGTATTAGTAAACGATTTTAAAGTACAGCAGGACACCAAGATATGTATTAATGGATGCAAGTAGTAAAGGTGCCAAAGCATGTAATAATGGAATGCAAAGCATGTTACCTGTATCTCTTAGAGAGGAGACTCTCCACAATTGGTGGATGAATGTTTGTGACAACAAGTATGAGATGTGTGGCAGCCCTGTTAAAATACAGAAACAGTTTATTATGTTTTGTTTTGTTTACAAAAACATTTTTAATTGTTACAAAACTCTCAAATACACTTCACAAAAAAATTATGATTCTCTATTTAAAAAACTAGGAACTCTGAATACTACTTGTACAGAAAAAATATTGTTAAAATCTAACTCACTGCCCCTGTAGGTAACAGAATGAAACTTGTCAAATGCATTTACTTTCTATCCTGGGGGGGTATTCCCATACATTTGCTATACGGGTATGTGCCGCCCAACAGGGTTGGATTTTTGGCCTTCTGATTTAGAACAGGGTATCCATATTCAAAATGTTTTCTAAAACGGGGTCCAATATTGCAAACGCAAAGAATTTAAAAAATATATTACTATTATTTAAACTTTAGACTCAGAAAAAATTCGCTTAAAACACGATCTTCTTTTAAAAGGAATTTTTGCAAGTTATCGTTATCTGCCACGCATCACATATCACTTGATAGATCAATGGGGTATCAAATTAACAATTAACCAATATAAACATTTGAGTTCACAAGTAAAACTACACAATGTGCACGGTCATAGTTCATGTACCATAAAACAAAGTAGTTAGTTATATAAACAACAATGATCTAACTTAGTTCCTCATTGCCTGCATTTCATTACTTCATCATAGATCTATTCTTGGGGGGGGTGTAAGGTTCAATCACCAATGTTGAAAGCATGATCTAGTTTAGTTTCTCATTGCCAGCATTTGGTTTTGATGTTTCTTGATCTACATATTCCTTACCTGCCAACTGAAGTTTCCTCTGAGGCTGAAATCTTGTAAACCAATTCATCCAAGATCCCATGCATTGTGCTGATAGACAGCTCACGTAAGGTATTTCTGGATAGTGATATGCACAAGTCTGTTAAAATCAACTGAAAAATATTATGGCTGAACAGTAAACAGTGACAGCTTCATTGTTCATTTTCAAGGTTTTCAAGGCTTTTATTTAAATCATAATCTCAACCAAATTCAAGAACTTGTAGGACCTGTGTGAGCCCTGCAGCCCATATATAGTTTCAATTAATTTAATTAGAAAACATTCCCTGCTTCTTCACCAATCAAAACAAATTATATACTTACATCTCACACTTGTGACCTGTACATGATCTAAATCTTCAGTACCCTGGGTTAAACACTAAGCGATCCTACTTTCAAAGGCTGAGAATCTCATTTCTCAATCATAAATATTCACGAACCAATGTGGGTACTCGACTTTGACTTTGGAAATTGAAATTGGTATAATTTCGACAATATTCCCTGAAGCTAAATAGCACAAAATCTGAAGATACAACTTTATGTATCCAGAGTAATTTGTATGTGTATATTTCAAATTTACTGCACAGAACAATCACTCATATTATTAAAATATATGTTTTCTTTCAAATACTACTTCATCCATCATTACTTATCTTTTATACAATCAGATATAGGACCCAGAAAGGGGGAGTATTGAGATTAGTTGGCTCACTCTTTGTTTGAGGTGCATTCAGAGCAAGAACATTAATTATGAAATTTACCTTCTAAATGTTCAGACACATAACTGAAAAAAAACTGCCACACAATTAATTGTGTGAAGCCTGGATATAACATTCTCTGGTTTTTCATTGACTTGAGCAAACACCTTGAATTTCTCTGACCAAAATTGAAAATCTCCTGAACTTTAAACAATTACATTGACTTTTCCTTGAACATAAGATGCCTGTAGCTCAAAAGGGTTTTCCATTATTAGTACCTGTTGCTTTTGAGGATGTTTCCTACAACAGCAAGAAAGAACACGGATACATCAACATCTTCAGACATCAGAATTTGAATAAACCTCTTGCCCTGTAGAGCTGTAGAGGAGAAATAAACAATATTAGTGCCAATATAAAGTGATTATTGTCAGAGCATGTCCATTCTTTCAATAATACATTAGCTCCCTCAGGTAAACAAAACCTTATGTTCCACAGAGCACCAGTCAACAGCTATATAATGCATGATCATGATCAATGAAGGAAATGGGACTTGGTAGAAATTTTCTGTTGCTAATGATAACTGTCACAACATCTCTTGTTAAAGGTTTAACTGGTATTAATTAGTTGTCTGGATTTCACTCATTCATTCACCAAAATAAATCAATATCTCAAGAAAGACAAAATATGGTGAAAAATGTGAGTATTAAATAAATAAATTAACGTAAGGTAATGCTATTTAAGTCATGGAGAATGAAGTACTTGCAATGTGATTACTTATTAAATATGAAGTAGTATACCCCATTAATATGCATACATACCAATGGCAGTTAGGTATTTGTGGTATGCAAAGAGCCATTCCAAAGCATGGATTGTGTTCCTAAAACACTGAAACAGCTGCTTTCCTTTACTTTCCTATCAGAAATTTAATGTCAAATCAATAAATTACTAAATTCAGAAGAACTCTCTTCTCTGTACAGTGTGATGCAACAAATCATGAACAGAATTCATTTAGAACTATTTTAAAAACAGAACTTTGGCATTGTGCAATAGTGAATACCACGATCGAGAGGAACTGTGAATTAATACCAAAAAAATAAAGTAACATTATAAGTTGCTATAGAAGAGAGTTTAAACCATGATCAACCTTATTTGCCACTACTCATTATCCCTCACCATCACCACCACATACTTTCAAAATCAGTCACCATGATGATGATCCACCATCCATCACCATAATCAACCATCATTCACCACCATCTATCACCCATCACTATCACCCATCACTATCACCCACCACTATCAACATTATTCACTATATATGTTACCCACCATCCATCACCCATTGTCCGTAATCATAATCTGTCACCATCATAATCTGTCACCATCCACCACCATCACCCATTGTCTATCACCATCACCCACCATCTCTCACCATAATATATCACCATCATCCACCCTCTATCACCATCCATCACCATCACCCACCATCTATCATCATAATATATAACCATCACCCACTATCTATCACCATCACCCACCATCTCTCACCATAATATATCACCATCATCCACCCTCTATCATCATCCATCACCATCACCCACCATCTATCACTATAATCTATCACCATGACCCACCATATATCACCATCCATCACCATCACCCACCATCTGTCACCATCACCCACCATCTATCACCATCCATCACCATTATCCAGTTTCAGGTCAAAATTAACAGACAAAAAACCTGCTCAGTAATTTTTTATGACATATTCAAAAATGTCAGGTCATTTATGAATTTTAGAAATAGGTGTCTGGGATAATAAATGCAACTATATCATTCTGTAGTAGTGTAACGCATGTTACTGTGTATTACTTGCAAACAAAATTTGAACCTTTTTGGATCTGCAGTAAAGATCATGTAGTTTGGCTGCTAATGTCAGAACATTTTCAATGACATCTGGAAGAAAGGTTTCTCTATATTCTGATGCCTCTGGTAACTCCAATTTAACACAACACTTGCAGAGTATTGTGGCTAGTTGTGATGCTGTATCCCACTGTCCCTGAATTGCTGTGAAGTCTTGTTTGAGTGCTGTTGGGATTTAAATACAAGTAACTTTCTTAAGTTAAATTAAAGTGTTTGCATGGCGGTTGACGTTTATGATATTGTACTGTAGTGTATGTCACAAGTTTCACGGTGTATGGCTTTATCTGTAATTCTCCATTTCAACTGTTCAACTGACACATCAAACGCATTTCTGCACACACCATCAACATGATTGCATGTGGTACATATGCCAGCAAAATAATTATACAACAATGTATACGTTAGGGAATAAATATTTAATTTATTTCACAGCAGTAATGTTCAGAGATGAAATAATATATAGTAAATAGACGTCACACCATATATGGGATGAATGTACACATATGTCAAGATATTATAATTATTAATTTATTCGAATTTAAAGGGAGGAAAACATACCAATTCATGTGGATTTTACAGGGCTAATAGTAAATAAATGATGCATAAAACTGCACAAACGTTAACATTTGCATTAACAATTCAAATTTTATAACATCGATTATTATTATCTTGTAAAGCGCCTAGAGAAAGTTTTTAATAGGCGATAAATAAATGCAATTATTATTACTTACCAAGATTACAGACATGAATGACATCATAAGTCCAGAGATCAGCTCTTATTATGGTACCCAGAGCAGTGGCCGGTGTACAGCTGTCAAGAATATCTGTACAAGTCAAAGCACAACCAAGTCTGTCTGTCAATCATATATCATCGATGTTTAAAAAGTAAAGAAAGTGTAATTGCTTTTTATATATAGCTTTTCAGGCAATCAACAAGAACAACAAATTCTTTATTTACAAATTTACAAATTCTATATTTGCACCCATATTGATATTGATATAAAATATAACAATACAAATACTGAAATAGTAATCGAGTCAGGTGACCTGACAATTCCTGCAAGAAAACCACCGATCTTCAGATTATGTACCTTTCAGACGAAGAAGAAGCACGGGTACATTGCTATCGTCTGTTTCTGCGACCTCAGCAGCAAGATGAAGAGCGCGTTCTCGCAATCCTTCTGTTTCACTCTCACTGTCTGTCATGTCGATGCTCATAGCAACCGCCAATGCTTCATTTTGTATTCACCGTCACTCCTCTTTTCAGATTTTTGTTTTCTTGTAATACAGAATTACAACCCAGTTGATAAATGTCTCATCTTCCAGGCCAGCAAATTAGCAAAGCAATCAGAACTACTAGCGATCAAATAAAAAGGAAATCCATTAAAGAGTAAACCGCCATTTTTGATCTGACGGAATACCGCTGTTCAAATCGGATAGTCCAATCAAAACTTGTCAAAGAATCTAAGCACCAATCAAAATGGTTGTATTATCTGGCACCGAACACGCGGGATGAATCGATTCTAACATTCCAAGCAGTCTGCTTCTTTTAGATTTACTGTATCGCTATTAGTGCCAGTTTTAAAAACGAATCATGGGAAAATTGAAGAAGGGCAGAGAAAATACGGAATCCAGTCAATCAAAGAAAGTTGCCAACGCACTTGACGAATCAGAATCGGGCAGTGAGGCGGAATTTGTCGTTGAAAAAGTTGTAGACAAGCGCATCAGACATGGGAAGGTAGAATATCTCTTGAAGTGGAGAGGCTACGAGGACGACGACAGCACTTGGGAACCCAGGGATAATCTGCAGTGCTCGGATCTTGTTGAGGAGTACGAAGCAATGCACAAGAAAGACAAAGAACCAACTGTCAAGTCAAAAGGAAAAAGAAAAGACACTGCCAGGTATCAAGTTTACCTTCAGTATGAGCACATTGTCATTGTGATTGTCATTGAAAGAATTAGACGCGAGCGTGGCAGTCTATACTCTATACCTTGCTAGCATGTGCAGAGATGTCTCATAGTAAATATACTTGTAACCATTGATGCTATTTTACAATTTCAATTTCAATTAAGGAAGTTTTAAATATTATATAGAATACGCGCCCCAAAGCATATTCGCCGTATTTGTAAGGTTAAAATCCCGGTTAAAATGAATCATTTGTCGTTGCATATAATTATAAATATAACAACTAAAAAGGCGGGAAACAATGACAATAGACAACGGGCTAAGTCTTTGAGGATAAAACTCTATAAAAAAAACCAGTTGCATTTGATGAAATATAAACAGGAAAGATCAAATTGCTTAAATCTAGAAATACATGTCATCACATGTGCTTTCGTACGATCTTCTTATTCTTCTTCTTCCTCCAATTTTACTTTTACTAGTTTTAGCCTACCTTATACTAATGAAAATCATTGTGATTGTGACTTTGTGCTTTGTAGGTGCTAATGTTAAGATTATATTAATACTTTATAGTGCTGTACATCTTCCTGGGAATGTCGACAAAACATGGACACACACCTTCAAAAGCCCAATCTTGACCCCCTGTTAGACTCCTAAATTAGTTTAAAAAAGTATAAATATATTATTTACTATTATAGTACAGAATATCTGCAAATCTGGGAATGTGTTTAACATCACGAAACCATTGTTTTCTAGAGAATACAGAAAATTCAAGCAAAATAATAACTGAAAAATACATTTATTTGTTTCCAGTTTCTTTTAGCCTTATGTTTTCAACATTCGGGTACCAAACTTTGCTTTTAAGTGAAAAGAAGCATCAAAGGGCATTGTTGCAAGTTTTGCCAAGAGGGGATATAATATCCTAAATTTAACAGTGATTTTAGTTTTGTCTTCCAGGCGGCCATCTTGTGTTCTATTAAAGTCCGACAAACGGTGTGTCTTTCACAGAATTTTATTGGGAAAACATCAATTTTCCTAATTTCTATTGATAATATTTGAGGCGACATTTTTTTAATTCTTAGATTTATTGATCCACTGAACCTTGATTTGCCTGTTTTAAAAAAAACTATTTAACAATGTTTTTCCTCTAATCTAACCTTTTGCTAAATTAAATTTTAAATTTTTTAATTTCAGTTGTATTCAGGTTGTACCTTATCAATAAGATTGATTTAATCAACTGTAGGAGTTGATGTTATGCAGTTTGCCGTGAGGGTGGTACATGTAGGTTTAAGCTGACTTATCGAGACTAGACTGACTATGGACAGCGGAATAGACTATGGAGTAGACAGTAGACTAGAATATGGACTTGAGTAGACTTGATTACACACTAGACTGGGCTAGAACTTACAGACTAGACTACGACTAGACACTATAAAATAAACTCAAGATGAGTCTATGCTGTAGATATATATGCTATACTATACTATGGATTGTTCTGGGCTAAACTGACTGAGTGTATTTTTCTC
>JANUFV010105600.1:0-10287 GCA_024757865.1 Epizoanthus scotinus | reverse complement strand
GAGCCTCCTCGCCTAGTGTTTTCATGTATATATGTATCTGACTGCTGTCCCTTTATCTATATGTAATGTATTTATCTGTTTTAAAATGTTATTATATCACTGTAAAACGTATGAAGCACAGGCAAAAAAATAAACTGAAACTGAAACTGAAACTTTAACTATAACCTCATTTTATTAAACTTATATTGAACAAACTCTATAAAACTACTCAAATGCGTATTACAATTATATCAGACAACAATTGAAGAACAAACATAATACAATAATTAATAAAAAAGAAGTAGAATTAGTCAACAAGCAAGCTAGCTACTAATATAATACTCGACACTGACACTCGACACTTAACACTGACTTTACAGTAACAAGAGACCAACCGATTGTGAATATCTCGTACAGCAGCACTCCATAGCTCCACCTAAATATGCAAAAATGAAAGTCACCATGTTAGCGCATAGCTTTGAATTTTTATGTAGCTAAAGACAGTCTTGAAACTAAGCTTTAATATCCAGTTGTCTGAGTTGTCACTACATGTATTATGCATACTTACGCATCGCTCTGTGTCGTGTATCTTCCAAACAGCAGCGACTCGTACGATGTCCACTTCACGGGCAGACGGCCCTGTAGGAAATGATAATAATTTTAACTACTTGATGTCCAGTAGGACACACCTGAAAGGCTCGTAATTTCATATGTGTTTGATATGTGATATTATTTACATAGAAATTACATTTTTCATGGTAATAAATCAATTCCATTATAGACGTTCCTGATTGAGATGGTAGAAAACATTAAAACACAATCTTCGTTGGGTTTTTCATGTATCTTTTTTTCACAATCTCGCGCATAAGATTGCACAAAGATTTTGTCTCCACCACATATGATGCACGGATTCCGATACGGTTGTGACCAACACTTATTACCTTCGAATTTTTAGTGTAAATATCGTCCTGATGCACGTGTCTAGCCATTCCAAAATCGGTCACCTTGCAGGTCTCACCTTCTCCGACAAGAACATTCCTTGCTGCGAGATCCCGGTGGATTATCTAACAAGGTGCAATAATTTTTATGAGTAACATTTTTGACCTTGTGAAATAATTTATACTACTAGATAAACCTATTTATAAGCTATGGTTGCCATGACAATTTTACCTTGTGTTTTGTATTAACAGTCACTGCAGAGCAGGAGTTGATCAGAATCTTATGATTAATTCCCATCTAGCTGAGATTCAGTTATTGCAGTATGCGTGCGATATGAAAAAAGACGCGGCATGAAAAAGTCGCTAATTAATACACAATATCTCTGAACATGTTCCCATAGAACTGAGTAACTTTAAATTCGACGTTATTGGATGCTCCTGATGACCTCTGGTACCTATAGTTACGTTCAGTTACAGCAAACGCTTGCCTGAACGTAAGCCGCATTTCTGAAAACGCTCGAGCAGTGGATAAACTGTTAGCACTACTGTTAATTCGATAACTAACCTTTTTAGACGACAGATAAGCCATTCCATCAGCGACCTGCCAGCCAAACCTTACGAGCTGTTGTGACGTAAGAGTTGTCTTGGGTTTTACATCTGGGTCCTTGTAATAAGTGTCGTTCAATCCGCGGCTCTTCCTCAGGTAACCCAGCAGATCTCCATACGGGACATACTCGATTACAACCATCAAAGGCTCTAAAAGACAATTTTAAACCAAAACTGTACATAAGAGGAAGCCTGAACAGTAATGAGCCCCATGTTTTCTCGTTCAGGCTTCCTCGTCACTGATATCCTGAAACGAATTATTGTAATGGAAATGTCCTTATTGTTGTGACATACAAGTAAAAAAACTATGAAAACATGAAAAAAGACAAAGTGTCACTCGCAAGGGCCAAAATACGAATTCATAGTTCATAATTATCTTGTCATTATTATTTTTTTCTGTGATTTTATTTAATATTAAGTTGCCACCCAAAATGGTTACAACTGTATAATCTGATCGCAATACCAATTCCAGTATTAATTAGCGACTCACCAGTCTCGGTAACACATGCAAGTAACTTGATCACGTGTTTGTGTGGTTTTAACTGTTTCATCAGGGAAAGCTCTGATAACAAGTCCTTCCTGTCTGATGGTGGAGCGTTTGCTGTTGCAGAAACAGACAGTAAAAGTTTTCATACTTGTGACAGACTATCATATTTGAATAGCGATAGAAATAGCGCTATCTCAAGATAGAAGTTCATTATTATTGCCATTGCTATCATTATTATTATTAGTAGTAGTAGTAATAGTAGTATTAATTATTATTATTATTATTATTGTTATTATTATTATTATTATTTGAAATGCCAATTAAGCTCTTCTCTCCTTACAACAAATGTATTGGACGTTGGTTAGAAAGCTGGTCGAGTACGGATGTATATTAAATTTATACCAGTGTTTTCTATTTAACGTTTTCACTGTTATGGTGACCACTACAATATACACTGATGTTTAACCTTTTACCTCACCAACCTTTCAGCATTTTCACAGCAACTGTCGTATTCCCTGTTGAATCTCTCAGATCCTTCACCTCAGCCTTGGCCACCTGTCCAAATGCTCTTTTACCAATAGTTTTGATGATGGTGATCTTGTCTCTGGAGATCTCCCAGCTCCTTGTTCTCTGTACTAACGCCATATATTCAACACCTGTCTCTCTGGATGTCTCACGCCCAGCTGAACGGGACAGCAAGTTTATTTCGATCTGGTCTTCTTGCACTGTCTTATTATGTGGAGTTTAAACCTCGTTAGTCACAGATCGACTTGAAATGTGTGCGAACTATATCACTTCATATATGAACTAGGCTGTGTAACAAGTTCTACGAGGAGGAGACGGATAGTAAGCACTCTATACTACTACTACTACTACTACTAATAATATAAATAATATTATTAAGCTACTATTTATGAAAGATAATAAATAATACAGCATAATTGATGTGGTCATCGTGTTTAAAATACTCTTTATGTCTACCAAGAAGCTAAACCAAACACTAACATTTCTCGATATGAATTTATCTAAAGTATAAAACAATTAATAATATAAATTTGTATAATAATTTCATGATAACACGTTTAAAACTGGAGATAGTGGCACTGGTTCTGGTATCATTTTTTTTTATAATCATAGAGTAACAAAAATTTCTCAGTTCTGATTGGTTGAGAGGAATGCAGTTCATTTGAAATTGGGTGCAGATCGTTGAAATTGAGTCCAAAAAAATGAAATTGAATGCTAATGGGCTAATGAAAAAGTGTAGCCAATCAGATTGCAGCTAATACGTGGCTGCCAAGCAAACAAATGTCCGCCATTTTGTTTTTGTCCGAAAGGAGATTTGCTTGAACAAGTTGCTCTAATTTGAAGCTAAAACATGGCTCAAAATCAAAAGGATGAACTTCGAATGGTTAGAAGCACTTAACTCATGAAAGCAGAAACTCTAAACACATACTCTATCAAGGGAAACGAGTAAAACTGAGGCCGTACCGCTGGCGGAAAATGTCCGTCCACACAAAGTTAGTAATATTAAGTAGATATCTAATGCATTTTTGTTTCTGTATGATTAACAAGTAACCACATGATTCCTCGTGCAATTTTGGAACAAATTGGCACTCGTAAATTTTTCAAAGACCACAAATTGCACTCGCCTTTCAAGCTCTTTTTTTAGTCTTTGAAAAATGTACTTGTGTTAATCTATTCCAAATTGCACTCGGAATTATGTGATTACTAATACATAACGCCTGACGATGGGAGATTAAGGAAATTAACTTATTTTCTGATAGTAATATATTTTCTTGCCCGATCACGGTTTCTATTTCTGTTTTCGTACACACCCGAGTCTTCAGTAACTCTTCGTCTTCCCCTCCCTTCTCCCTCCTGAGATTGTTGTACAGGATAAATAAGGATGTAGCCTACAAACCGATACTGAATGAATAAAGTCAACTCTAACATGAAACTTGCGACTTGATAATTTTTCATGTTATATGGTTGTCCCTCTGTTGTGCAGTAACAAGCTCGAACTCCAATTATATTTCATAAGTACTGTTGTATATGGAAAACATGCTAATTTCCGCAATTTAAAGAATCCCTTCAATTTTGTGATATATCCTTTGAAAAAACTGTAGTTTTTAAGTTAATTTTTACTCTTTTTGTACAGCACCTCACAAACAAATATTTTCTTTCTATATTTAATATTACAATAACTTAGGACAACTAATTTGGAAAATAAAAGAAATTTAGTAATTTTGGTAATTCACGATGTTTTGATTTGTATGAAATAAAAATGCACATCTCGTGATATCCTTCATTCAACCTTATTCCGAACCTGTCGCTCACCATTAAATTTGGAAAATACTTCAAATACAATTCTGTTCAACAATATTATCTACTGTAAAACCCAAAGATCTGGTAATTTTATCACTCTTAAGGATATATAAAATGTTAAATATACAAAAACATTGCAGTAATAAGCTATATATAATTGTTATATTGTATAAGTATATACTCTGTAAATTAGCTTCTCGGCTATAATGAATTTATTTATTATTTCAGCTCTGAGTCACAAACAATCAGATCGCTGTAAGAAATCAGATCGCAGCTATGATCCTGGGAACGAAGCTGACAAGCAAACAAACTTTCGCTATTTTGTTTTTGTTCGGAAGGAGACTTGCTTAAACAAGTTGCTGTAATTTGAAGCTAACACAAAATGATAAGGATGAACATCGAGTGGTTAAAAACACTTAACTCATGAAGAAGATAATATAAACATTTAACTATCAAGGAAAACGAGTACAACTGAAGCCGTACCGCTGACAGGAAAATGTCCGTTCACACAAAGTCAACTCGGAAAGAAATCTAAACTAGGTTAGTAGATATCTGATGAACTTTTGTTTCTGAATGATTAACAAGTAATTGTGCAGTTTTGGAATATATCAGCACTCGTGAATTGTTATGTAATCTTTGAAAAATGTACTCGTGCTAATTTATTCCAAATGGCACTCAAAACCATTACCTACACATATCGAACGATCACTACTAACCTCATAAATTTCATTCTTTCCACATCTGGAACAAAGAAATCTGTAAATTATAACAAAAACAAACATGAAAACCAATACAGAGTAACATTCTCTAATGGAAGCATTTCTGATTGTGTAAGTGAGCGATGTGAATCAACCTTTAATTCGTAGAACCATCTACTAATGTCGATCCAAACAGTAATTCAAAATGGTAACTAAGGGAGTGTCTGGTTAATTTAGACTATATTCCATTCTTGTTTGTGTCACTCCAGTTCACAACATCAGGTTGGTAATGGATTTGTATGTATGCAGGTGGGTGGGTGGGTAGGTAGGTATAGGTAGATAGGTAGGTGCGTGCGTGTGTGAGTAGGTAAGTAGGTAGGTATAGGTAGGTAGGTAGGTAGTTAGTTAGGTAGGTAGGTCTGTAGGTAGGTAGGTAGATAGGTAGGTAGGTAGGTAGGTAGGTAGGTAGGTAGGTAGATAGGTAGGTAGGTAGATAGGTGGGTAGTGCATGGGTGATCAGGTAGCCAGGCAGATAATTAAGTAGATATAAATCGCCTTTAGCGCTTCTTAGTTTTAATGCTAATTATATTTGAATTGTTATTACTATTAACTAAGATTAAAGCGCAAGAAACCAAAAACTAAAAAAACCCCAGAAAACCGTTTCTTTTGCTTTTAGTTTATCCCATCGGTTCAATTTCTAATCTATAGCTCATTATGAACTTGATTCAACTTATTAGTTTTAGTTTTACACGAAATATTTAAATATCTTTCACAGCTAGTTTAAAAGAAGAACATAAAATACAATAGATCAGATTGAAAAAAAACCCGTTGGTACGGTACACAACATTTTCGTCTGCGTGAAACCATCCCTGCTGTCCAGCTATCGTGAATCACTTACTTTTTGTTTGTTTCCTCTGCAGCTAAAACGAAAACAACTCGTCAATAAATATCCATATATCTATTTATTATCTATTTATTTATCTGGGGTAAAACCGCACAAACAATAGTGGATCATGAATATTCATACTTAAAATAACTACGAACGACGAAACGAAGAAACTAAAAAGTTAAGAATACAATAATCATTGGCAATGACAAACTTTCGAACTGCAGATCAGTTGGCCTTTTCATGCCGTTGGTCTCTTCATGCCATAACAAAAAATGTGCGCTATACAGCTCGATCACTGTTCCAACTAATTATGCTGTGAGTTTTAGTGACCTTATGCGGCCGTAATTCCCTAATACATGTGTAGCTTTAGAACCTTAAATCAGTACAGCTCTGAAAAGTCTGTTTAAAAGTTGTCACTGTACGTCAGATCACAGGGGACCCACACGTTTGTTCATTATTAAATATAGTGTGCAGATAATATTACTACCTGCCTGTTATCGTCTCTTTTCTTTCGATAATCTATGAGAAACTGCGAGAGAGAAACCTATTTTTATGCGAGCGCCGTCTGTTTATTGTTCGAGATGTCTCGTCATATGATATACGTGACAGGCGCTACTGACCTTAGAGCCACGGGGAGTCTGGGAGCAAATCAATCTCTTGAGTCTCGTGTTTCAATTAATTTATTCAATTAAAATAATTCAAAACTTAATCCAATTTAATCCAATTTAATCCAATTTCACGGAAGCCAATCAAGCGAACGTGAAACACGAGACTCAAGAGATTGATTTGTTCCCAGATTCCTCGTCGCTTTAAGGTCAGTAGCGCCTGTCACGTATATCGTATGACGAGTCATCTCGATCAATAAACAGACGGCGCTCGCATGAAAATCGGTCTCTTTCTCGCAGTTTCTCAAAGAGAGACGACAACAGGCAGGTAGTAACATTATCTGCACACTATATTTAATAATGAACAAACGTGTGGGTCCCCTGTGCTGATAGTCTGCCCTGCGAATAAATCACGTGGTTGAATCTAACCAATGGCAATGCGTGATTTGATCGTAAAATTATTGCTGAATTATAATCGTTGATATAGGCCCTCCCGAGAACATCATGTGATCGTTTCTGGCCAATGAGAGTGCGTCATTTGACAATGCAAATTATTGTTGCAATATAATTGCTGATAATAGCCGTACCAAGAAAATCTCACCAATGGAAACGTATCATTTTACAATGCAAATTATTGTTGAATAATATTCATTCGCGTGTATACCGAGCCAGAGAAGAGTGTTTTTTCGCGCGCTCTGATTGGTTCATCAGGATAGGCTTTCCAGTAACATTTACCTACAGCCATTCATGCATGGACATCTTGTAGAGCGCGTGCGAGACAGCTCGCGTTTCTAAAGTAATTTCTCAGTTCTATAGAAAAATTAAAACCAAAAGAATTAGTATTTTGTCCATGGCTATTCACTGGTTTGGTATATACTAAAACAATTACTGTCTTAAGTGTAGGTTCGTAGCAATGGTTATTTACCTCGCCGAAGCGGATCAGAAAATATCGACCACTACTCACCTCCACTTCGGAGAATAATTGTTAAATATAACATATCTGAAGACATACGTGTGTGATCTTGTCCATATATCAGAATAACATTACCCGATATTAGTAATAATAATAATAATTATAGTAATAATAATAATAATAACAATAACTTACTCCGTAATTCATATACATGTTCATATACATATTCGTACATGTTCAGCATATACCTTTTAGCGCCAGCTTCCGCCGTAACCACCAGATATTATTATTATTATTATTATTATTATTATATTATTATGTTAATATTATTATTATTATTATGTAGAATAACTATGACTTACATGAAAGTCTACAGAGCTACCCTTGGTTATCTAACCAGCAAATTATTTGTAATTTATCTATCATCTATATCCAGCTCACCTTTTTCAGTCAGCCTTCGTCGTAACAACCAGATGTAAATGAGTAGAATAACTATGACTACTGGCTGCCATCACCGAGATGAAGGTATACAGAGCTACCCTTTATCATCTAACCATCAAACTATTTGTAATTTATCCATCATCTATCCAGCTCACCTTTTTGAGTCAGCTTGCGCCGTAACCACCAAATGTAAATGAGTAGAATAAGTATGACTACTACCATCAACGAGATGAAAGTCTACAGAGCTACTCTTCATCATCTAACCATCAAACTATTTGTAATTTATCCAACGTCTATCCAGCTCACCTTTTTGAGTCAGCTTGCGCCGTAACCACCAGATGTAAATGAGTAGAATAAGTATGACTACTACCATCAACGAGATGAAAGTCTACAGAGCTACTCTTCATCATCTAACCATCAAACTATTTGTAATTTATCCATCATCTATCCAGCTCACCTTTTTGAGTCAGCTTGCGCCGTAACCACCAAATGTAAATGAGTAGAATAACTATGACTACTGCCATCACCGAGATGAAAGTCTAAAGAGCTACTCTTTATCATCTAACCATCAAACTATTTGTAATTTATCCATCATCTATTCAGCTTACCTTTTTGAGTCAGCTTCCGCCGTAACCACCAGATGTAAATCAGTAGAATAACTATGACTACTGCCATCACCGAGATGAAAGTCTACAGAGCTACTCTTCATCATCTAACCAGCAAACTATTTGTAATTTATCCATCATCTATCCAGCTCACCTTTTTGAGTCAGCTTGCGCCGTAACCACCAGTTGTAAATGAGTAGAATAACTATGACTACTGCCATCACCGAGATGAAAGTCCCGTAAATCGCATCTCTGCTATTAATGACACGTTGTTTCTCTCCACCTAATTGTACAAAATTGATCCATATCGAATGGAGGGAACTTAGCCACTGATGGGTGTTGTATGGGGTTGTTCTCAGTTTCGCTCTCCAAGAATACCCCAAATGAGCAACATTCATTCAACAGAAGAAAAAAACTATATCCTGCAAAATATATTTAGGAACAAGATTCGACAGAAAAGTTGAAGACAGCTCTTCGTCTTTCGGAAGTTTTATAATTAATTCTAACCAGAATTTTAAAAGCAAATACGGTAGTTCAACATATATGTCTAGCAGCCTTCAGACACAGTTTAAAATGTCTCAAAGCGAAAACAATACTAATTGATGTATCTGTGTGTCCAGCTGTTTAGGCAAACGTTTTTGCGCGACTTTTCGATTATATTAAAGAGAATAATGTACTGTACACCCTTCTCAGATCATGTTTATTGCAGGCAATGTGACAGCAAACTGGCAAATTGTTATGCCTTTTTCCTCTATTCTGTTGCAAGAAAATTAAGTGTAAAAATAAAGTAGTAGTTGTTGTTGTTGTCGTGGAACTATGTTTTTTATTCAAACGGAAGCAAATTATATGTCAACTCCGTTGATTTTAGAAAAGCTTTCAATTCTATATCGAATCAGGATTTTTTCATAAATCACTAGAATATAGAACCGATGAAAAATGTTATTTATTAATAAGAAACCTTTATTCTAAAAACTGTAAAAATTGGAAATAAAAATGAAAGTATTGAACAACTCAAGAAGGGTTAGACAAATCCGTTATTATTTATTTATAATATATATGTAAACGGGTTACCAATGTCCATAACTACGCCTTTTTTCGATCCTATTTTTTTCTCCCCGACCGAGCTGAACTAAATTGTTTACAGCAAGGTTTGCAGAATTTTTTAATGCGAAAAGCGGTTGATAGCTGTAAAATTTAGGAAAACTAAACTGATAATTATGCAATAAAATGCAATAAAACCGGCATCAAAATAGTTTCATACTAATTACAATCCTATTGACTTTACTCAAGACGACACATATCCGCATGGGTGTTTAAATGACCTATTCAGGAAACATCAGGTTAGCTAAAAATGAAAAACACGGAAATCAATAGATTTATAAAATCAAAAATAGCTAGTAAAAGGTTATTATTGCACATCTTCTTACTTATAATTGCAAAGTTTGTGGTGCATATTTAAAAGCACGACCTTAAAACATATTAGACACATTTGAAAAATAAAAAAACTGTCTTGGTGTTATAAACAAAAGCAATTTTTACTTTCAAGTGCTGAACTGGGCCAATTTCTCCTTGAACTTGCTAATTGACCAATATATTCATAAAAAGCCTGTTTGTCAAGTTTAAAATAAGTAATCACAATGGAAAATGGTCTATTTCAATGTCTTGACTCTAATTGTACAATAATCTTGAACCAAACTTATCTATCTATCTATCCAGACCGCATGCTCTCTCTCTCTCTCTCTCTCTCTCTCTCTCTCTCTCTCTCTCTCTCTCTCTCTCTCTCTCTCTGTGTCTCTCTCTC
>JANUFV010105589.1:0-10288 GCA_024757865.1 Epizoanthus scotinus | reverse complement strand
TGAAGAAAAACCTGTATTTTCTTTGTTTAATCTGAAAAGTAACATACGTGTGACGTCACAAATTCAAACTTTAACGCCTGATATCTCAAGAACTAATTATCGCACATTGATAAAATATGTATCACAGTAACCAGTTTGACAACTTATATCAAGTTTAATAATAAAAGAATTATGCCATTTTAGTGGGACTTGCCCTTTAACGCGGCGATGCTTGCATGGTGCAAAAAGTACTGCAACTCTATGAACACTTAGCACGAAGCTGCGGTTTGTTCATTCAGTGTTATAGAACAGCATTTTGCACTCAAATAAATCAGATGAAAAGTGATTTTCCGTTTAGGTTTGCGTATGTGCACTGATAGCCTATTCCCGAGATACACTACAGTTCCCGATATTTTCAATTATTGTTTGAAAAAACAAGAACGTCCTTAACGTCGAAGCGAGGCTTGCATGGTTCGAAAACTACTGCTTGACACAAAGCTCTAGGCAATCACTAGTTTATTTGAAGTAAAGGTATTAAAGGTAATATATAAAACATTGAAGATAACGAATAGTATATGTATACGTAGATCAACAGGGCAAGAGTTGCCGGGGCTTTGCAAGAATAGACAAACTCTCCTGAAGTTGAATATATCTTGTCACTGATTTTCTTCTTAGTTTTTACTCCCATCTTCAAATTGCCGCAAGGCATCTTCGGTGCAGTTTTAAAATGTTTCATTTACTTGTTCTTGCTAAATTTAAATCCACCTTAGTAATAATAATAAATCATGAACTTCCAGATCTTTCTAAGAAACCGTTCAACGAAGATTTCTCACCTGCTGGATATAAATATCGGCCGAGTTTAATAATTGGTGACTGGATAGCTCTATCATACCTAAAGGTAAACAAAGAATTACATAACGAATACAAACGTAGATTACTGGTAGCTATAAACATAACTCCAAAGTTCTAAACACCTGGTAGCCTGTGTTTTTAAGACTCGCCAATTAAAATTAAGCGTCATATTTGTTATTTTAATCCTAAATTATATATTTATAAACCAGGAAGTTCTTTCACTGAAGCGGAATTCACAAAGGTCCTGAGTGAGTAGATCAGTGTCAGCTCTCAAAACAGGTCGAGAGCGTATAGAGTCACCAAAGTCATTTCATTCTTATAGTATTTCATATACTTTTAGCCAAACAATCAAGTCAATATATACACAAAGATAAACCGTGTCATTTACCAGAAAAAAATATCCTTACCGTAACGTTGGAGCTCAATAACATATGCACCGCAGTTTGTAAAATAATGTTCCAAATATGGCATTGTTGGCGGAGTCATCCACTCTCCGTTAATATCAACATTAAGTTTCTTAAGGTCCACCCATTTTACCCAATCAGTAATTGCTGTCAAATGAAATGAAACTAGTTGCACATCTGGCAAGAACCCAAAACCGAGCTTAAATCGTATACTTAATCAGTTTTCAACACAGATGGCTGCAGACATTCTGTTGCGTTCTGTTTGGTGAGAGCTACACGAAGACTCAACACATCAAATATTACTACATGGCATCTGTATTCGTCGTAGTGCTGATGGCTAATATGACCCTCCTCTTGATCAAAGTTATGAACCGCAAAATGGACTTTAAGAGGGTTCAAGGAGTAAATGCGACTGTTCGGTTCAGAGATTTTAAAAGTAACAAGGAAATCAGACTTGTTCGCTTTGATCTTGAGCAACGGACTGGCACTAAATCGTCCAGCCTGTTTGCTACTGTGAACAGTTTGCACCCTATCTGGGCTCGCAATACTCGTGAATTAATCATGTTTTTCTTAACCACACCAGAAATTATTGATAATTTCAAAGTCTTCGATCTTGCAAAAACAAGATTCGTTGTTCTATTCCCGATACAAGAAGAAACATTGCTAAAAGTATGTTCTACCCCTCGTGACATTGAAGGGTGTTTGTCGCGCTGGCTTCTGGCTGAAATCACTGAAAGTGAAGGTGTGATCTGTTTTTGGCGGAACGAACGCTACACATGTTGTGAGTTGGAGAATGGACTACTAAACCGTAACATACTTTTCAAGAAGAAGGAATGGGTAGTAAATTCTGTATATATTTTCACGTACATCGTGTATTTTGCGGTTTTTCTATATCTGCCTGTTTTTCTCACATTGACGAACCTTCCTCAAAATGACTCTGCTCTGGATGAAGAATTGTCTTTCCTTCTTATTGAAGAACAACGGGACGAAAATCCAGTCTCCACATTTATGCAGACTCTTTTCAGAAAACTTTGTTATTCCCGCGAACCAGATGTCCTGCAAGGTTTGCAAGACAGTTTGTATTCTTTCTACTTATACAGAGTATGCCATATTACTTTATAACATCAAGTGACGATGACGATTTACTATACCGGTCCATCTTGAATGTCTTGGTCTTGAGTGGTATATTTTCAATGTGTCTTTTAGTGATAGCACCTTTACTGATTGACGTAGATACTGTTTCATGATCTAAAGATAGGCCCATGAAAGCATTAACGACACGGCAGTTGGCAAGAGAATCAGTCTGGAACAATCGCTTTAATGCAAGTATTTACTCTTCATACCGGGAAATTATTCATTCAAGAAAACATCTTACTACGCGTAAAGGCATTTGTCATTGTCTTTATCACATTGTTTTGTTTTTAACTGCATTTTCTGTTTCTCTTCCGTACGGAGTTTGCAAGTTGATGTACGCTGTGTGTATTAGAAAGTTAAGTAGGCGTCCATTACTGGAATTTTTTTGGAAAGTTCCCACTTTAACTGATTCTGGATATTTATGGAATATTCAGCCAAATTACTGGTTTTTAAAAATATTCGGCACAGTAGAATACAATAACAGAAACGACTCGGAGCGGATAGTAGACATTTGTTTTAGTTATATTTACTTATTTTTTGTTTGCTTGTTGCACTGCAGCTATTATGCTGTGATATATTTGTCGTATCGCTGTTTATCTATGATAGTGTACAACGGAATAAGTTTAGTTGCAAATTGTGTCTGGAATCTTCCGCATATAGCCTTTAGTGTTATGGCTATAAAGATCGTGTGGAGTTGTTACAGTTCTTATGCAAGTCAATACATACAGCTACGAGAACAAATCTTTCAAATATGCAAAGACAGAGAACCAAGCTTATTGTTTCCAGTCGTTTGCAACGATCAAACCAAAGACAAAACAGTGAAATGTATTTCTAGGTATCTTGTTGAGGCTGCAAACGAAGAAATGCTTCCAGTTAGAAAGAAAATGTTTTTAATGATGCTCAAAATGGTTGTCTACAGCGTCGTTTTCTACGGAGTGTTCGATGTTATCATGTGGATTTCTTTCCCGTCTGATAAAGTTACTTACATTCAAGGAGCATTTACATTTGCTACTGGAATTGTTCCCATGGCTCTGGAAGTGCTGTTTGTGCGTAAAAAGCATGATCAAATAGACGAACGATTAAAAGCATTTGTCGACGAATTTGTGGTAAAACACTTTCCAAATATGTTGAAAGGACTCCGTAGCAGAAAGTATGAAGATCTAGAAACGTTGGACAAAATTTGGAATTCGTTAAACTTTACACTTCGTATAGAGATGGAATAGTTTAAAAGAGATAAAAAGTCTACGAGTACTGCTTGCACACCTCATGGAAAATAACCATGCCAGTCTAGTATTTCTTCTCTATAGGGAAGATGTCAAAACATTTTACATACATCAGTGGGTACCAAACTAGATGGTGGTTTGCGTGGTGTAGCCCCCTATCCCCATCTTAGCCAAGTTATTTTAGCATATCAATATTTCCTTTGTCAACTTTGGCGGACTGGCTCTAAAATTTAATTCCGTACCAGTTCCCCAAAAAGTCAATACCAAGACATTTTCAAGAAGGCGCGAAAAGTAGGGCTACTCTGTGAACACGTAGCACAAATTCTCGATTTGTTCATTTGTTATAGAACAGCGTTCTGCACTTGAATAAATCAGATGAAAACGGATTTTCCGTTTATGTTTGCGTATTTACACTGATAGCCTATTCCCGAGATACACCGTACAGTTTCCGATATTTTCAATTATTGTTTGAAAAAAACAAGAACGTCCTTAACGTCGAATCGAGGTATGCATTGTTCGAAAACTCCTGCTTGGCACGAAGCTCCAGGCAATCAATAGTTTATTTGAAGAAAAGGTATTAAAGGGAATATATAAAACATTGAAGATAACGAATAGTATATGTATACGGAGATCCACAGGGCAAGAGCTGCCGTGACTTCGCAAAAACAGACAAACACGCAGTTGAATATATCTCGTCACTGATTTTCTTCTTCATTTTCACTCCCATCTTCCAATTGCCGCAAGGCATCTTTGGTGCAGTTTTGAAATGTTGCATTTACTTGCTCTTGCTAAATTTAAATCCACCATGGTAATAATAAGAAATCATGAACTTCCAGATCTTTCTAAGAAACCGTTCAACGAAGATTTCTCACCTGCTGGATATAAATATCGGCCGAGTTTAATAATTGGTGACTGGATAGCTCTATCATACCTAAAGGTAAACAAAGAATTACATAACGAATACAAACGTAGATTACTGGTAGCTATAAACATAACTCCAAAGTTCTAAACACCTGGTAGCCTGTGTTTTTAAGACTCGCCAATTAAAATTAAGCGTCATATTTGTTATTTTAATCCTAAATTATATATTTATAAACCAGGAAGTTCTTTCACTGAAGCGGAATTCACAAAGGTCCTGAGTGAGTAGATCAGTGTCAGCTCTCAAAACAGGTCGAGAGCGTATAGAGTCACCAAAGTCATTTCATTCTTATAGTATTTCATATACTTTTAGCCAAACAATCAAGTCAATATATACACAAAGATAAACCGTGTCATTTACCAGAAAAAAATATCCTTACCGTAACGTTGGAGCTCAATAACATATGCACCGCAGTTTGTAAAATAATGTTCCAAATATGGCATTGTTGGCGGAGTCATCCACTCTCCGTTAATATCAACATTAAGTTTCTTAAGGTCCACCCATTTTACCCAATCAGTAATTGCTGTCAAATGAAATGAAACTAGTTGCACATCTGGCAAGAACCCAAAACCGAGCTTAAATCGTATACTTAATCAGTTTTCAACACAGATGGCTGCAGACATTCTGTTGCGTTCTGTTTGGTGAGAGCTACACGAAGACTCAACACATCAAATATTACTACATGGCATCTGTATTCGTCGTAGTGCTGATGGCTAATATGACCCTCCTCTTGATCAAAGTTATGAACCGCAAAATGGACTTTAAGAGGGTTCAAGGAGTAAATGCGACTGTTCGGTTCAGAGATTTTAAAAGTAACAAGGAAATCAGACTTGTTCGCTTTGATCTTGAGCAACGGACTGGCACTAAATCGTCCAGCCTGTTTGCTACTGTGAACAGTTTGCACCCTATCTGGGCTCGCAATACTCGTGAATTAATCATGTTTTTCTTAACCACACCAGAAATTATTGATAATTTCAAAGTCTTCGATCTTGCAAAAACAAGATTCGTTGTTCTATTCCCGATACAAGAAGAAACATTGCTAAAAGTATGTTCTACCCCTCGTGACATTGAAGGGTGTTTGTCGCGCTGGCTTCTGGCTGAAATCACTGAAAGTGAAGGTGTGATCTGTTTTTGGCGGAACAAACGCTACACATGTTGTGAGTTGAAAAATGGACTGCTAAACCGTAACATACTTTTCAAGCAGAAGAAATGGATAGTAAATTCTGTATATATTTCCACGTACATCGTGTATTTTACGGCTTTTCTATATCTGCCTGTTTTTCTCACATTGACGAACCTTCCTCAAAATGACTCTGCTCTGGATGAAGAATTGTATTTTCTTCTTATTGAAGAACAACGGAAGGAAAATCCAGTCTCCGAATTCATGCAGACTCCTTTCAGAAAATTTTGTTACTCCCGAGCCAAATGTCCTGTAAGGTTTGCAAGACAGTTTGTATTCTTTCTACTTATACAGTGTATGCTGTATTACTTTATAACATCAAGTGACGATGACGATTTACTATACACATCCATCCTGAATGTCTTGGTCTTGAGTGGTATATTTTCAATGTGTCTTTTAGTGATAGCACCTTTACTGATTAACGTAGATACTGTTTCACGATCTATAGATAGGCCAATGAAAGCATTAACGACACGGCAGTTGGCAAGAGAATTCTGCAACAATCGCTTATAATGAAATTACTTACTCTTCATACCGAGAAATTATCCATTCAAGAAAACATCTTACTACGCGTAAAGGCATTTGTCATTGTCTTTATCACATCGTTTTGTTTTTAACTGCTTTTTCTGTTTCTCTTCCGTACGGAGCTTGCAAGTTGATCTACGCTGTGTGTATTAGAAAGTTAAGTAGGCGTCCTTTACTGGAATTTTGTTGGAAAGTTCCCACTTCTACTGATCCTGAATATTTATGCAATATTCAGCCAAATTACTGGTTTTTAAAAATATTTGGCGCAGTATAGAATACAATAACAGAAACAACTCGGAACCGATACGAGACATTTGTTTTAGTTATATTTACTTATTTTTTGTTTCTTGTTGCACTGCAGCTATTATGCTGTGATATATTTGTCGTATCGCTGTTTATCTATGATAGTGTTCAATGGAATTTGCAAATTGTATCTGGAATCTTCCGCATATAGCCTTTAGTGCTATGGCTATAAAGATCGTGTGGAGTTGTTACAGTTCTTAGGCAAGTCAATTCATACAGCTACGAGAACAGATCTTTCAAATATGCAAAGACAGAGAACCAAGCTTATTGTTTACAAGTTTGGCACGCGGTCGAAAAATTGGACATTGCAGAGAAGAAGAAGACGCGCGGCCGTGGGAAAGGAATTGTTTCGCCTCTCTCCCCATTCTCTTTTTCCAAGTCCGTCACAGTGAGAGGTATAAGACAGGCTGCATTGGAGGCTAAGAAGTGTGCAGTGTTGTATTTTTGTGACATTCACTACACTCGAGTGATAGGTCTGACTTCAATCCTCCCTTTGAAGAAGCTATCACCTTTAGACACAAATGCCCTGCAACTGGTCTGTAAGTTAAAAAAAAATCTCAAACGATTTTCAGGCAGACCCCCGTCTCGAAGAAATATGTGACGTAATAGTGAAATTTAGTAGTTACCAATCAGCGTTTGATTGCACAATATTGCACTTGATGTGAAAAAACTGCACTCGATTTCAACAAATTGCACTCTGATTTCCAATAAGCAAAACTTCTATCAGCCAATCAGAATGAATAAATTGTTCTTGCTGTATATTTACACGTGGATTTATCGCTGCAGGTATCCAAAAATAAGCACAGGAAACGCGAGAGTATAGTATAGTCGATAGAGAAGAACGCAATGTTATCATGCTGGATCGACGACTATTTGTTTTAGTTATATTTAAATTACTAACATACAGAAAATTGAGGGGTTAGTAAATCTGATAGTGTAGAGTCTGAGAATGAGTGAATATAAGAATCCGAGAGTGACTAATTTGATCTATTAGTACCAAAATTTGACCTACATTGACAAAAAAAATGACAATCATTCCAATCAACTGTCTTTACTAAAACAAAAAGTAGCTATAAATTCATATTAGGCAAACTGATAAATTGCATGTATGCCTTGATATATCAGAGCTTTCAGTCATGACATGCATTGCATCAAGGAAATGGTTATCGATCGAGCAAACCAAACTGATGATCAAGTGACATTGTTTGTCTTGTTGGTTGTCTTCTCTAATTATTTGGTCTCATAATCCTATGATAAATAAGTTGTTATGTGTCTTGACAAAATCGCACTCCATTTCACACTAAAATAACTCCAGATATGGCCGTACCTTCAGATTCGGGGGCACTGAAAAAATGGAAAAACCCTTCATTCAATACAGTTAAAACTAAACTAAAGCGTACCTCAGAGGATTTTAACTAGGGTTTTTGTGACCTCTCTGGTGCTTTCCCATCGCGATCGGTATTCGCATTTTCAGTAGTCAAGATTATCTTTGCAAGAACTTTCCCACTAGTTATTGCATGTTTTAGGAAGTATTCGAGATGTTTGTAATGATTGTCTTCTTAATCAAATCATCAAAGGGTAACATGAGTGTTAGCATAGTTGGCGCATTCGGTAAGACCTCTGATTTCCAACCACCTCCCTGCCGAGATACAGGAATCCAATCTAATATTGGATTTCGTCAAACATTTTGTCACGAATTTTGAATAAAAGTAACAGAAAATAAAACGCTCACAGCTTTTTGCGTACTGCTGCAAATAATTAATGAAAAAGCAACCATTAATGTTTTCCGCCATGTCAGTATGTCAGGCTAAACGTTTATAATCAAGAGTTCTCGAGCTTGACAGAAGATGTTAAGTTATTAAGTGAGTAAGTGCAAGCGTCAACGTTACAGAGCTGTACATCGGAGCAAGTATTGTGGTCGGGCCACGAAACACTGTTAGTTGTTAAGTCTACTTGTAGAGTAAATTAAATCAGTCTGTTTATGTCACAGTCAAGCCTGCGTTCAGTCCTACACAAACTACTCGCTCCTCACTGAGACTCCTCACTGAACCTTCTCACTGAAACTCCTCACTGAAACTCCTCACTGAAACTCCTTACTGAAACTCCTCACTGAGACTCCTCACTGAACCTTCTCACTGAAACTCCTCACTGAAACTCCTCACTGAAACTCCTCACTGAAACTCCTCACTGAGACTCCTCACTGAACCTTCTCACTGAAACTCCTCACTGAAACTCCTCACTGAACCTTCTCACTGAAACTCCTCACTGAAACTCCTGACTGAACCTTCTCACTGAAACTCCTCACTGAAACTCCTGAATGAAACTCCTCACTGAGACTCCTCACTGAACCTTCTCACTGAAACTCCTTACTGAAACTCCTGACTGAAACTCCTGACTGAAACTCCTGACTGAAACTCCTCACTGAAACTCCTCACTGAAACTCCTTACTGAAACTCCTTACTGAAACTCCTTACTGAAACTCTTCACTGAAACTCCTCACTGAAACTTCTCACTGAAACTCCTCACTGAAACTTCTCACTGAATAAAATATAGTGTTATATTTGTTATTTTATTGTTATCCTAACATTTAGAAACAGGGAGCTCTCTTATTAAAATGGTGTTCTGAGATGTCCCGACTTGATAGATGATTTGTCAGCTCTCAAATCTAACGAAGAGCAACACAATGATTTTCATACATGTTTTATGATTATCGACAGTGTTTTGTTCGAGCAAAATATGAATTAATAACAAAGCAAGAATTTGAAGTGTAACGGTTTAACATTATCGTAAAACCGTCAGGGATTACACCAAACGTGGTTCCAACATGAAATATCCCCAAAGTGATCGATATATATCAAATAACATCGAGTAACAAACTCAAAACCTATTTTCGTATTTACATATCTTCGACAAAACATCACGCAGAAAATTCTCTAGCTACTACTATCTATCATAACAAACTTTGCGTCAACATAATGCCAAAGATACTATGCATGATGACAGTTTAGTCTGTAATATTACTACTATAAACATAATAAAGTGTTTCTAATAACTAAAGGAAAGTATAACGAAGAACATCATAGAGCTAGCTTCCGAAATGATAATCGTAAATATGGCGCAGCTGAGACATGCATAAATCATTAACTTTTGTTTCATCATTCATATTTTAGCTAACCCAACAGCGACCTTTGTTTATTCAATTAGTTTTCATCGGAGGTTACTACGTTCTCTTGACAAATGTGTGGCAAGATTCGTTTAGCCGAAGATTAAACTTGTAGTGAATGGCGGTAATAATCACCGTGTTTCTGCTGGCATGTGCCACTCTGCTATTGCTTGGAGTTACAAACAGGAGAACGTACACTGACCGAGTTCCAGGAAACAGTATAATCCGAATTGTTCGGTTTCGCCTTGAAAACCGAGCAGGAACTCAATCGTCCAGTCTGATTACGACTTTGAACAGTTTCCACCCGATCTGGGTTCGTAGTACTCGCGAACCAGTGGTGTCATTTCTAACCACGCCTGAAAGTATTGTCGAGTTGGAAGCCATCAACCTTGCGAAACCAAGTGTTAGTACACTCCACACAGTGACACCAGAAACTGATTCTCTAAACGCGTGCGTTAAATCTAATGAGATTGAAGAGTGTTGTTCGCAATGGCTAATCACTAATGTCACGGGAAGTGAGGGAGTGGTATGCTTTTGGCGGAGCGAACAGTACAAATGTTGTGAGTTGAGCAACAAAATAAACTGCGACATACCTATTGAGACAAA
>JANUFV010105517.1:0-17459 GCA_024757865.1 Epizoanthus scotinus | reverse complement strand
TAGTGCTAAGTTGGTGCTAAGTTAGTGCTAAGTTGGTGTTAAGTTAGTGCTAAATTGGTGCCAAGTTAGTGCTAAGTCCCCTGTTTAGTGTTCTTGTGTAAGTTGTTTGTTTTTGGTAGTTTGAGTTGCAACATTGCCATTCACAAGGGATGTACTTCAATGCATGTTAGGTCACACGTCACACAGCACACGTCACACATGACACATGACACATCATACATCAAATATCACACATCTGACACATTTCATGTCACACGTCACACATCACATGTCACATCATACATCATACATCAAATATCACACATCACACATCACACATTTCATGTCACACGTCACACATCACACATGACACATCACACATCACACATGACACATCATACATCAAATATCACACATCACACATTTTACGTCACACATCAGATGTCACACGAACGACCTCATACATCATACATACACATGTTGCTCGTCACACATTACACAACACACATTACACGTAACGCGTCATCCCTCATACACCTGATATTACACATCCCATAACAGTTATTAGAACTCTATGACTTCCCATATCATCACATGCACAGTACCGCATACCACGCATCAGAAATTACATGATCAACACGTGCACCACACCTCCCCCCTCATATATTTATACTTGAAATATGACTCCTCGCTCATGATCTACGTACAAGACATCATCCCACCCCCCACCGCACCGTCTGTACATGAGCACCCGACCAGTGTGAACGAAAGGGTTTGATATTAATGAGCACGTACCAATACATCTTGTCATGTTTTGAATGTCGATCGAAATCTCAATGTTGGCGCTTTTCAGATGCCAGAAATGAAAGAGCAGGTCGAAATACGTAAGTAGAAAAACTGTGGGAGAATTTTCCAAAAAAATGGCGCAGATTTAAAAAAAAATGTTTACAGAGAATGTAAATATATGGCGCATTTATACCTGGAAACAATTATGTTTTTGAAAACTTCGCCAGCATCGCATTTTTTGAGATAAAACTTCAAACTTTTCGCTACCTACCTACTTTGACCTACTCTTTCCATTTCTGGTATTTCAAAGGTGATAACATCAAGATTTTAACTGACATTCAAAACGTGATAAGGTCCATGACACAGGGTAATATACAATGTTATTTGCACTTCAAGAACCCGCGAATATAACACTACAGGAAATAATAGAAATTTATAAAACTGAACGGGAAGGAAGCCAGTACTCACAACATTCAAATACTACGTACTGTTCAAAAGATGATCCAAATTATCATCTAATTGTTACATCATCACGCTATCACTCAGTTGTTTTGGGAGGTTTATATTGTACACCAACCCTACCGCCCTTCCTCGATGATTAGAGGCCGAAGATAAACTGGGAACACCATCTGTTACTCGCGATTCAAGCACCGATGCCAATCCATGACAATTTTGCTACATTTCTGAATTGTCTCGATACAGAAGAGTTATTTTATTAGGTTTTTTGACTTTTAAAACTAAGTCGCGTCTCAATAAGAGAGAACCGCTTGCAAGCTCTTCATAGCCTGCACACAACTCTGTTATGGGTCGCTTATCTGACACTGGTGAGAGCTAGAGTTTCTCTAGTCATTAATTTAAACTCGATTTCCTGTTCTGGTCAAAGTGCATGAAATTAAAATCAGAGCCAAACGGGTTGTACACTGTGTCTGTCGCGAGCGGTACTGTGTCTCCACCCAGTTGAATGAAATACAATCTTGCTTAATCAAAATGCCGGAAAAACTGTGTTCTTCTTGCTCTAGTGAAAAAGGCAAAGAATATCATCTCCATGTTACTAAACAACGGATTTTTCATTATACAACATATAAAGACAAAATGATTACAACACAATTTCACCTTATTGATACTTGATTCCGCATAACTGATACTTAAATATAAGAAACACAATCTCGCCAATGAAAATACCGGAAACAGGGAAATTAGTTTTTCATTTGAGGATACCGTTGTCTTTTGCTAAGCCTCGAGGCTGTGTTTTGTTCGTTTGTCTTTCATGCTGAGAACAGACGCAAGATGTAATATAGTTTTCGGTTCACTTTCATTCTCTGTTATAATCCAATTTGGAAGCTACTTAACGCTTAGATCTTTCTTAGAACTATAAAGCTTAGACTTTTCTTAACACTATAAAGTAATTTGAAGTTCAATAAAGATGTTGTCTTTCATCTAGACTTTTAGAAATGGCAACATTGTATTTCGTTGCAATGGAAAGGGATTAGCTTAAACCCCTTATCGTTCAAGAACGATAATAATGAAATTTAAAACTAATTACAAATTTGAAACTGTGCTGTTTCTACTAGTACGACCACTGCAATAATTATTTACCAAAACAATCGATAAAATTAATATAATTATTGAAATGACTTGTTTTAATGTTAAAAATATCAGTAAAATACTTTTATATTCAAACTTGTTATTCAAGCATTGAGTTAAAAGCGTTCGGCATTGTCCTCACTTCCTATAAGATAATCTACACTACTCATGGACTGCTAATAAACTAACTCAGGTACTATTTCCAGCAAAAAGGAAACTTTCTCCAACGTAGTAAACAGGAGTAATCTATATACTTAATGCACTGCAAATCAGGTAAAATATGAAACCAAAACGAACCTTCACGCGAGGCTTGTACTGGGACTTTTCAAAATGAAATGCGACCTCTTGTTCTGGTACGGTTTGAGTGAGCTTGTT
The DNA here is from genome assembly GCA_024757865.1 of Epizoanthus scotinus. Lineage (NCBI taxonomy): Eukaryota > Metazoa > Cnidaria > Anthozoa > Zoantharia > Epizoanthidae > Epizoanthus > Epizoanthus scotinus. Next base: position 14,735 of record JANUFV010105517.1, on the reverse strand, counting down.
TCTCTGACCTATTCCCTTCAAGAACACGGTGTGGTTTGCCGTACTAACCCAAAGTTTCTCTTATACCTTCGCTACTTAGTGTGCGTGAAAGGTTAATACGAGACACATTCAAATTGAAGAGTTCTGTGTATTTTGATCATTAAACAAACTCGCAATGGATATATTTCGGACGCATATGTCAGGCTTTTAAAGACCCGTCTAGCACAAAACCGCTTGACTTGGAGTCAGCGGAGAGGATCGGCTTTCACGCATATCGCTTTACAGCTAACAGTTTTAGATACAATGCGTTTTTCGTGCATTTGAGTATGAGGAAACTTGCATCCTTTGTCAGCTAATTTCCTTTTAACGTACTATTTATTTGCTGACGTGGGAAGTAAAAAGTAATACTTTATTCTTGTAAATTTTAAGTGAACAAACATTGCACTTAATAACAATTTCAGTTCTAATTGTTACTTTAACTTTAAGAGGTTTATTTATTACATAGGAATTCGTGCAAAAAATGATGAAGATTTTTTGAGTTTAGCCGGCTGAAACTATATATTCAAACTGTCAATTTCATGGGAATGATTAGGCCATTTGTCATTTAGAGTTTTGGTAACCTTTACTGAACTCCTCCAAAGAACAATTGCATTTTAAGCCGTGTCTTTCTGTACTTTGTATTTAGATGCTCTGTTTGTTTTCAGTGTCTCATAATATAATCTTGTGTACTGCTTTGGATATAAGATGGTGTACACATATTGCAATTTCAAAATCCTTCTGAATAAACAACCAACCACTTTGTGAAGGAAGTCTCTTAAGGACCAGTTTGGCTCCTAATGAGTTAAGAGTTACAGATTGACACACAACTAATCTAGCCTGAATCAGTCTTACGTTTGAAGAGGCAAAAAAGCAGATAAGCAACACACCTCAAAGTCTTTTCTTCACAATAAAATTTATATTTTATCAAATGATATAGTCAAGACGATTTTTAAAAAGTCTAGGTTTAGCTGGAATACATATCCTTCTAATCCCATCAATAGATAAACGATTATGGAACCTGTATTTATACACAAAAAGATGGATAAAGTCAATGCTCCAATATCTGTAAAATTACACACATTTAATTAACTGATTAAACTACAAAACCCGTTTCTCACTTTTGAATCCTTCTGCTTCTATTGTATAGGATTAGGCCATCCCCAAATATTGCTGAATTATGACCATGACAGTTTTAATAAGGACATTTCCTGTGTCCAAGATTAATGATAATAATGAACGCAGTTAAAGTAGTAAATTAGAAAAGAATGTTTAAGCAAAATTATATCGGTTTAAGTGCAGTTAAACGGGCGTTATGGGCTGTGTAATGAGCCCCTGCTGATAAATAGCACCGGAAATAGAGCCTTGCACTGCGCAGGTGCAAATCATAAGCCACGGAGCCCGATTATATTCCACGGGTCAGTCTTCAAATCGTAGATTTTTCTTGAAACAAGTTATCTATCTTGAGAAATGTGACTTTCATCTAACAACAAGTACAAAACTTTTAATTTCAAACCAATCATAGGCTTGTCTGTCAGTTTCAAGGAGTCATGCAGTATCGTATGGTCTTCGCGGAATCGCTACTCGGTGAGTAGATCATTGATAAACAATCCTATTGATAATGAACCTCACCCGCTGATCTGAAGTGGAGCATATCTTTCCTCGCTGTTGTATTGTTTTCATGGACCGTCTGCCCAGCAGGGTTGCTGGGACTTGTATTACCACTTTGGTATCCATAGTTTTTCTTCGAATTCCTTCATATGCTGGGATCGTGTCCCTACCAACCCCACTCACGTGCACTTGGCTAGTTAGCAGTGCCTCAGGGCGGTGTGTTTAATTCCAGGTATCTCCTTGAATTTCGGTCAAGAAAAAACAGAATTGTTGCATGATCAAAAACAAAATGTGACTATTAAAAATGTCAAATTTTATGCGCAAAACAGTACATGATTGATTCTTCAAAACATGGCGTTCCTCTACAAGTATTAAAATATATATTTTTGCTTGTGGAAAAATCTAATTTTCAGGACATATGCTAGACAAAGGTTTAAAAATATATATGTACCAGACTTGTTCGTCTTTGCTAAGTTTACTGATTTGGGTCGGTGATCAAGGACACAATTACGTCTAAAGTTTGATCCAAAGCCGGAGAAAACATTCAATAAATAACATAGCAAAAAAAAAATAATGAAAAATGACGAACTATGGTTGATTGTGTTCACAAACCATGCTATGCTTCAGGACAGCTGCAGATATCTAGATAAGATTGTACTCTTTAGGGAATCAGAACCTTCGTGGAGCAGCGACATCACTTGACCTTTTGTTGCGAGAGAAGTGAGAGCAATTTGACTTCAATGATTGGCGATCACCCATATTGCGTTTGCTGCTTAATTCACAAAGTACAGACGCGTAAAAACAATATACACTGATGCATTGCATGTCTATCCGCCAATGAGTGAAACCTTGGCAATCCACTCGATAAAAGAGTGCTCGATACACAGCACAAAATTCTGAAGCTCACCTCAGTGCGTGAAGATTACGAGTTACAGTTTGAACGTTTTACATCAATTTTATCAAGATTTTATCCATTTAAAAATTTTATAAAATTTAAAATTTAAAACTTTTAAATTTCAAAAATCCTACTGTAATATCAATTAAAAATATTATATTTATATCGACTTGATGTGTAGCTACTATCTTTGAGCTGTGCAAACCTTTTTTCTCCATTATTTTTACTTGGCGCAAAGGACCCATTACTGGTATAATATAATTTACGCATCCATCACATTTTAAAATGTAAATTTTATTTACAGATGTGAGAAAACAACTGCACATTTCGTTAAGCAGGAAAGAAAAAGCTGCAATCAGAAAGTTAGTTTAGTCCGGCGAGACAGCATTTTCAAAAAATAAAATACAGTAGTTTTTATTAGAACCAATAATTGCAATATTTAAAGAAATAAAACGGAAAATGAGAACTCCTGTAGCAAAAACAATTTTAAATTTGTTTTGGTAAAATGGATTTTGAGTTTTTCATTTTTCATGTGAGAATTATTTCAATCTCCGGAATTTGAAATGTTTATCAAACACCACATTACACATATGGAATGTTACAAGTAAAATCTCGTGACATCCACTTCCGACTACTTATCCACTCTTCTCAACTTTTCCTTCAGGATTTGAAGGTTAATTTGATAAGGGTAAAACAATTCTGATGTTTGGCATTAAATTATTTTACCAAACATTCTTGTGAGAAAAATACAGCGGCGTAGAGCGCCGCCTAGAACGGTCGAGAATAACCCCCTAGAAATGGAAATTATTTCCTTGTTTCATTTAGTAGTTTGACACTATAGTAATTATAGTAAAATGCGAGTACAGCTTTGGGAGATCAAAAAATATAGCTGTGATATGATAACGCGACCGAAGACAAAATTAAGGAAAAGCTGGGATAGGCTAGAAACCACTAACGAACAAACGAATGTATCTATTGTCCATCTAGATGCGAGAAACGGCTTTGAACCAGGTCAATTAACACGAGGAAACGACCGGAACAGGTCGGATAGGGAAAGGTACCCGTTTCAGAAAAATTAGGCTGTGTACACGTGGAACTTAGGAAGAGACCGGATAAAAATATGGAACTGTCCCTAAAGCCTCAAGGAAAGGATAAAGACTGTTTGCACGCTAATTGTCAGTGTGCCTGGTACCAACAGAGCCCGCGGTAATCTGTAATGAATGATAAGTCTCTAATATCACTTTAAATCAACTTTTTAAAGGCTGTCACAAAATATACATTTATGAAATTAATCGTTGCTAAAATATTTGTGCTACTTTTAAAACGTTTAAAACCTTTGCCCTCAAGTTGAACTTTTAAAATTGAATCATGAGAGACAGCTGTACAATTTCGTCTCCAAATAGGTCCAGAAGTATCTCTACTTCATCGTATGTCCAAATCTCAATTTCTTCCGCTTTGGCGGCTGTGATATGTTGGCTTTCGTCCCATATTCTGATCATTCTCCCGCCATTTTGCCGCGAGCCTTCAAAACAAAGCACGCATGCGTCCTAGTAAACAGCTGACATTACGGTATTGCAGGCTCAGCAAGAAGAAAGCGGGGCTGTATCTGAGCGTTACTTGACCGCTAACACGTTGCCAAAAAACTCAACAAACGGATACGGAGCCAAGTTTTATTCGTACCGATCCGAACAGGATCACAGCCGAATATGGCCCCTTTTCGGTACGGAGCTGATAGAATTAGAACGTGTAAAATGCCGTTTACGCGCAGAATTGTATCCGAGTTGTTGCACTTTTATTTATCCGTTCGAGTTTTCTTCGCTCGTGTAAACGGGCCTTTAATAGCACGGGTCAATAATGTATATCAGGACTTTTGAGTCTATAAACATCGTCAAGTAGCAAGCAATGTTCTTGAGAGGTAAACTGATGCTTACGTGATCTCAAACATTCTACTAGGAAATGCTAGGTAGTCATGCTTCGAATGCCTTTCTCCAATTACATATTACAATTACTCGGTATTTCACAAATATCTCAGCCATTAGATCAAGTAAACACGAGCTGTGTTCTCTGTTGAGATTGCGTTTCGTGAGTCAGCGGAATTCGTGTCGATCAGCTGGATACGGACACGCAACGGAGCCTTTCCCGCTTTGTGAGAACGTCAAGAATTTAATTAAATACTTTTAATGTCTCAAACCAGTAAGTTGCTTTTCAAAAACATCAATTTGATACAAATGTAGACTAACATTGTGATAATTACCGTTAATAGCCCATAGACAGTTAGATACGGACACGTCCCACGGTGTGTTATTCTCATTTCCATGTTTCCTATGTTCAGTTCAGAGTTGAAATGTTTTAAGAACTAATTATACACGACAGCATCAATTATTACAACTACATCACACATCAATTACCTTTGTGTCTAAAAATGCATACACGAGCAGGTATCTGTTATGCATTGTTGTCAGATTTTGTATAGCCCTATAGGTAAGAGATTGAAATAGTACTGGAAAGGGTTAAAAGGAAAGTATGGTCTCAGCATTGTTAAAAGTTATTCATCTATACCATGATGCTGATGAGCTCCCAAAGGAGCGAACCAGCCGTCCATTGTTGCTTTCTATGCTAGTTGCAATATCGACTTCAGAGCTCTTCTCTTCTGCGCATGTCTGACCTGTCGGTTAAGTCGGTTGTGCGGAGGCGTACAGGTTTAGCCAAACCGTGGAGTTCAGTCAGAGTGACCATGCATTTAGTATTGGTTTACAATAATAAGCTTGCAATCACAGCACATTGTTTACCAGTTTACAATAAAGCGGCAAAAGTTCACAGTTTGAATATTGAGTATTTCAACTTCAAAGAGATCACAGCACATCAATAGCCAATCGCAGCACTTTTCAAAGCTTTCAAAGCATCTATTAGGCTTCCTCGCTACCCATTTCATAGTCCGTCTAGTTTATGTGTTGCAGTTATTTTTATTTTTGTTTTTTTGTTTTATCATTTATCAAATGAGTGTAATGTAAGGGTACTTTAATTTTATGAGATGTAAAAGTCATTAAATGTTTTATACTGTGGCAAATAAAAAATGATGATGATGATGATGATGATGATGATAATAATAATGATGATGATGATGATAATGATGGTGATGATGATGATGATAATGATGATGATGATGATAATAATGATGATGATAATGATGATGATGATGATGATGATAATAATGATGATGATGATGGTAATGATGATGATGATGATGATGATAATGATGATAATGATGATGATGATGATGATGATGATAATGATGATGATGATGATGGTAATGATGATGATAATAATGATGATGATGATGGTAATGATGATGATGATAATGATGATAATGATGATAATGATGATAATGATGATGATGATGATGGTAATGATGATGATAATAATAATAATAATAATGATGATGATGATGATAATGATGATGATGATGATGATGATGATGATGATAATAATGATGATGATGATGATGGTAATGATGATGATGATGATGATAATGATGATAATGATGATGATAATAATAATAATAATAATAATAATGATGATAATGATGATAATGATGATGATGATGATGATGATGATGAGGGTGATAATGATGATCAGTCTAGTATAGTAAGAGAGCCACATTTTGAACCTTATGGTATTGCACCGTATAATCATGCAATGAATCATGTTTGTCACCAACACAGCATGTGCTCCATGTTTTATTACCTGTCCAAGGTAGGTGACATATCGAGAATATGCCTTGCTTGACTTGTCGGCTCAAAATGTGGCATTTGTAATAACCTCGGTAACAAGCGCGCGAAGCTTTTAATTCTTAGAATGTTCTAACTTTTCCAATACTGTACTGTGATTTGCTTTTTATAATTCAATATGATCAAATTATACAAGACGTGTAAACAATACGAGTCGAGGTTTAACACCCATTTAACACCCTATTCTTGTGATATGAGCACGTGACCTATCTTGTGATATGAGCACGTGACCTATCTTGTGACATGAGCACGTGACCTATCTTGTGATATGAGCACATGACCTATCTTGTGATATGAGCACGTGACCTATCTTGTGATATGAGCACGTGACCTATCTTGTGATATGAGCACGTGACCTACAGTAATCACGTTGTACAGTTGTTTAAAATGTGTTTGAATATCAGTAACAAACTTTCGAATCTAAATATTTTCAAACTGTGGCGTTTTCGCTGCTCTATCCTAACTCGAGAAATGCTATGTTGTGATTGGTTTATTCTTACGCTGGAATATTTCACGACACTAGATAGAAATGTTTGGTATATATCATGGTACAGGCCGTGAAGTGTTTACCGTACTGTATCGAATATCTCGCTCACGTACAGAATGTAAGACTTCCTTTATCACTTATGATATTATCATTTATTTGGATCATATCTAGTGGAACAACACTGATGAAAATGTTTTCGTTTTTCAAAGTGCCAATGAAATATTATTATCAGGATTATTACTATTATTATCATTTAAATTTTAGCGTTGGTAGAATATATGATTAAGTTTTGAATTCCAAATATGTTCAAAATGTGTTTTTAAAAGTTGTTTACCTAATTATGTATATGGCAAACGGTTGATATAATCATGTACTGTTATCCTGTTGTTACATGCAAGTTGTTACAACACTGAATAAAATGCTTGCATTCTGTTTGGCTGTAAAACGTGGTATATAAGAGTACATACCACAGTTTCATTTGTGCGACATCTCGCGCGTCGCTTGTAAACAACATTATGATCTTTATGGAAAACTGTAGTTGTAAAAAAACAAATTTACGATAGATTTCCGTTGTATGTACTCTTAAATACCACTTCTTTTCGTCATCCCATGGTCAAAAATTGTTGTGAATTAACGTTTTGACCATTTGATGACGAAAAGCGTGGTATATAAGAGTACATACCATGGAAATCTATCGTAAAATTTGTTCAATTTACCGTAGTACGTTTGTGCGTTGATTTAAGCTCACTGGAGTTTACCCTATTGTGTCAGCAGTCCAAGAAACAAAACCCGAGAGCAGAAAACCGACAATGAGAAATCTGAGGATGAAATACTCAGTGGAATAAGAAAGTTCTAGAACAAAAAATTCGAGACGAACTCAGAACTGATATTTGGACGATAAAGTCAAGCACAAGAGTCACACGGACAAACACATGCGCATGCGTCGAGTGGAAACGCAACGTGAGCCCAACGCAAGGCTCTCTGGGTGTTCTTTCGCATGCTCTGAAGATTAATATTTCTGTTTTGATGACAATTCTGGCCTGTTATCTCTGGCACGTTTTCATATAACAACTTTTATTTCTCGCGTTAAAGGAGGAATGGCATGACATTGTGTGTAGAATGATGTTGGACAAGTCATAAGTATGTCTTGCTGATCTTGAATTAATGTTAAATGCATGGCAGATCGAATTCACAGTGGATCGAATTCACACTGGATTGAAGATGACCAACTAATGAAATGCAAGCTGCTGACAAAAAAAAATAGAAGTCGACCCAAATATAAAATTGGACGCACATAAAAAGTCGACCCAAATATAAAGATAAGCGCCAATAAAAAAAATTGACCTAAATATATCGTCGCAATCGAATGAAAAGTCGAACCGAATAAATGAAAGGTGTATTGAAATTACAAATTATACCAAAATATTAGAAGTACATTTTTGGCATTGATGGCACATGCATCATAGCTGACAGCCTCATAATATTTGGTACCTTAAAGCCTCGGTTGTTGTATAGTATAGCCTCGACAGTTCAGTTGGCAGTTCTCCACTCTCCTAATCATGACATGCGTTGCGTCTTCTGTCTGATCACAAGTCCCTTGGTTCTAAGCCCCCTTAAACAAAAATCTCCACTTGACATACAAAGAAAGCTTATCGGAATATAAGCTAATATAAAGAAACTATAGCGTGTTCTTGGCAAACAAAGATAAGATAGAATTTTACTTTTGTAAACCTATTACAATAGAATAAACTGTATTGTGCGATTAGCCATTCCCAAGCTCCCCCAGGAACAAGCCTAAGCTGTGAGCTCTCGAATACTCTTACAAATATTGCATAATCCAAGGCTAGGACTTATATATATATACATATATGTTGCACATTCAAAGGTAAGAAGTCTACTTAGGAAGGCTATATCAGGGCATTTATATATCATTAAGCCGGCTTCGTTAATGAAGCAACTTGCCATTAAGTAGAGCGATTTTCATTTTCTGCTATTGAGTATTTGAGACGATCTCGGGAGCTGGGAGGTTGGAGATTTTATGAAATGTACACCGCGAGGAAGTTTACTATGTAGTTTCATTCCATAATCATACAGAGATTACTTCTTGATGGTAACAATTATGTTCGCAATTTCCTCAATACTTGTAATTTATTAACGAAAATCTCAAGATATGAAACACAGCAGTTAAGACGAGGTTTCCTGGTTATATCAACTTTCATCCCAGACTTTAATATAACACACACTTCACGCAAGCTTTAACCAAGACATGTATTTGAGCTGGATCTTATACTTACGTACAGGTTATCTGTCGATATCTGGAGCGGATATGTCTTTCGACAAGAGGATTACAAATTATTTCACAGCAAAGAAGACATCATATGTTAGTTATTTTAGAACACAAGTCAAGGAGGGTTGAAAGATCACCCATGATGCTTTACGCGCACAAGTGAAGTTTCAAGAGAGTCGCGGATATTTCGAAGATTTTTCTGCCGAGTTTTTCTACGTTATTCTTGGCTTGCACTGACGTCACCTCACAGATATACACTGTTTAACCAGGGTCACTAAAATGTTTCTGAGCCTGTAGAAGTTGCAAAAGTACACAACATGACGAAATTTTGGAGAAAGAATACATATTCCTAGTCGAAATATGGCAAAACAGGAGCCGGATTTAGTGAAAAATATTTGCTGCGGCGATGTTAACGTTAATGTCCTACTTTGGTACACCAACTTGGGGGCCAAAAAATGTAAAGTGGTCGACAAAGCCAAATTTCCAATATAATTTATCTAGTTTTGTTATAAAGCCAATTTAAACTGACTCTTGATTATTCACCAAGTCAAAATATTCTGATTCAATAATTGGGACAAATTTAGTGAGTTTTGTAACTCGCCGGTGGGCCAGCGGGATACGCGAAAAGTTTGTGGCGAAGAAAGTCAAACATCCATAACTCTGAATCAAAACATCCTATCATCCCACAAGTTTGCAGGAGGAGTTGAACATTTGAAAATGATTTGGTAACAGAATTAAGTTGAAACAAGAGAAAACGACTTTGCCGTTCAGCATTATTAGACACTAACTAAACTCTAAATGTACGGAATTATATTAAGTTGCAGTGCTGTGGATATCCCATGCATATCCTTCTAAGCATTAGTCCTAGAGAGGAAATCAGTTAATGGGTTCACGCCGAGAACAAATTATCTAACCCGGGTGGGATTGTTTAGCTACGCATATGGCGTCTCAATCACTGAAGTTGCGTCAATTTGTTTCTCCGTCATCCTCAGTAGAGCGGCCTCGACAGCAACATTCTATGCAACTGGCATCAGAGTTGCAAAATTTGGAATTATCAGACAGAATATTAGGAGTAAACTGAGGAACAACATAATTGTCCGCCTGTTGTAGTTCATATTGTATACAGTACAACCAAACAATTTCCTGACATCATTTTTGTCATTTCTCAAAGCCTAAGGATCAATCGTGCGCCGGAAATTTAACTTTGAGCCTGTTCTGAGAAAATCAGTGTTGGAGAATCCATTGAAGTAGTGTTAGCTTAAATAGTTTTAAAATATCCTTTTAAGAGCTCGCTTTGTTGTATTTGTAATGTCATACGTCATACGTCATAGGCTGTAAAATTCAAATCGTTCACGCATTCCATCCGCTGTATGATTTGTCGTTGCGCCGTTTTCCGGGAAATACAAACGATTCCAAAACCACGCGCACAATTTAAATTTCGGATATAAAACAGATTTGTATCAAACCTATGCAAACATGCTTCAAATGAGAAATATAATATGGACATTAAATTGCATTAAAGTTGGAGTGCAAACGTCTTGTCAGGTCATAATCAGATATGGGTTAAAATGGGGTTAAAGGAAACTATATTATGTGTGTATAAATTATCGCTTTATAATTATTGGTTAAAAAGAGCGTGTGGAATTAATAACCGACTCTTGGGGCTTGGTGGGCGAACCCGCCCCTCGTTCGCGTGACATGACCAAGATTCCTTTCGCTAAAATTCCAAGATGAAATTTTTTTATTCAAAATCTACGGCGATGACGCAAAAGACAGAATGGTTCTACTTGTGACTCTTATGCTGTATAATTATGTTCTACTGACGAGATCGTCACAAGTGTAGAACTCAAGGCTCAAGCATGTGTGGCATAAGTGAGTCAAATCCTTACAAAGTATCTTATTCCCTTCTTCATATTTTTCCACCTTCCGTAATTCGTATAAGATTCTGGCTAACAGAAAAGGCCCGTAGAATTTTGATACGATACAAATACACCTAAATGTATCTTTGCTTCAGGTAACTGAATAGAGATGTATGTTGCTTAAATAATTCCTTGTATGTTTGACCACCACAAATTGCATCGGGTATTCATTTGTTGTCTTACAATAAATTCAGTAAAATTCCTAATTTTGAACTAAATTTGAATGAAAAGTCATATCATGGTCATTCGTTTTGTTGAACTTCTTTGAATAGCAGAAAAGTTTCTCTTTTGAGAAACTTATACAAACTGAAACTCCACAATAAAGCTGCATGGGGTTTGAAACTTTTGAGAGATTAAGAAGTGTTTATATGCTATCCCTGCATTATTATTCTATTTATTATTATATTATTGTGAGTCAGTTGAAACACTCGCATCACCTTGTCTGTATCACAAACTTGGGCTAGTAAGTTTTGCAAGCGATTTAGAGATTATTATGCCAAGTTGATAGTATAGTAGTTAACGTCCAATAGATCTTATCTATCTTATCTTAAGATAAGTCTGCCTGCTATAATTGGAGGTACGCTGATTTGAATTCATCAACTGGCTAACAGCGAACCAGTACTCAGTAGTGTAAATAATTTAGTAAGTAAGACTTGACATCAATGCATTTTTCACGATGTGCTTTTTTGTTTTTTGTTTTTTTCTCTGTGTTTTGCATTGTATGTTAGTCTGCAATCAAAAGTGGTGTTAACTCGTGGACTAGACGGGTAGTAACAACGCTAACTTACCTTTTAATTTTTACAATGTTTTCCCGGCTTACTTTTCAATCCGTTTCAAAACCAGCGCTTCGTTATGTAGCCACAGCATGAATGAGCTTGTGAAAGTGGAACTTACATTCAAGAAGCAGTCTAATTATCAATGTGAATAACAATCCGATAAAATACCCACAATCTGCGATGTCCCGTATCAGAACATGATCAAAATACAACGCCACACGATAAAAGGGGATTAAGCCAATGTCACGAAACCAAAAACGTCAACATTTTTATTCAATTACCGACATATAGACCAAAAAAAGAACATTGCTTAAACTGGAACGTCTACTTCGTACTTAGTTGGTTGGGTAATTGTAATTCTTTCAATAATATTTGTTTTGGCAGTATCTGGAGCCAGAATTAGAATTAAAGCCTTCTAACTTGGGTATCAAGATCTGCACGCAAGTTTGCGAGACACTTGATTAGGATGACATACGCTTTTGACCATGTTGACATCCAGTCATAATCCGGGAAACTATTAGCGATGATAAACATCCAGAGATTAAAAGTGTCATGCATGTCTTTCGGCGATCGATTCTTTGCTTCTGGACGGGAATGTTGTTCATGTATCAGTATGTTTTCCACGATTGACTTTATCCGAAACACACACAGCCAAGAAATAGCCGTGCTAGGGAAAGACTAACTTTTGCTTTGATTAGCTGAAGTGATTCACAATCAGAAGAGCTACATTTCTAAATGTCAATATTGTAAATCAGTAACAGTATGCAATATGTGCTCTGGTATGCCCGTGCCGCATAACCCGACAGAATGATAGACCGGAATATACACAAACTATAGGGGTGGGGTCCTTTTTTTGTTCTTATTGAACTATAGCGTAAATCATGTATCAATGTTGATGTTTAAGAACCGAGAATGCGTGTTTTATTTCAGGGGCAACGAGCCCTACATGGATTGTTGAAGCAACAAACCCTAAAAGCTTGCTGAAGCGCCATTTTCTAGTTCTTCGTCTTTGTGTTGGAAAAAGGGGTCTCTCGCCGTCCATTGTCACCCTCCAATCCCAACTGACCAAGTCCTTGGCTGATTGGCAGATAATTGATTCGCTTCAGTGATTAGGTTCAGTTCTCACGTACTTGTTTGCGGCATCGAAAAGTTTAAACACGACCTTTGCTATTTTATGTTAGATGAAAACCGCATAACGTTGATAAATAACCGATTTTAAAGGATCACGAGCTGTGAAGAATACATGGCCAAAATTGTTTTAACTAAACCTATTAACTACGTATCACCGATATTACCCGTGTCGTCGATTGACTTTGTAAATTTCTTGTGAACCAAATTTCTTGAGTTTGGGCCAGATTTAATTGGTCTAATTGGTTTTGGCAAGGGACAATTACAAGAGGACTGTATTCAAGGAGCAGTGAGGATTATTCTTATCAGAACCTTCTTGATGCAACTTCCTAGGCCCTATCGGGTTCAGCGTTTATAATCAGATGTTCTGTTTCACAAGAAGAAACCTAAGGCAACACTTGTATACTTGAACGAAACCTGACCTATCTCGACCTCCCGTATTTCAATCGAACGTCACAATGCTAAACTTCGTGGAAAAGCTCCAGAATTCACGCACACATTTAAGAGCGTACTGTGTAATTATCAAGTGTTCCGGCTGTATTCCGGTTGATTTGATCTTAAAACCCATTTAGTTTCAAATGGTACAATTGAAGTACTTGTACATTAGGCAGAGAAACTATTAAACAGTGAATAATCCCATCTGACACCGCACGCTAAGGCCAAGTTTGGAGAGTAATTTGATAATCGGATGCAATTTATTTTTCTCCTCGGTGTCTGTTATTTCCATTTGTCGGTTCAATCTCCGTGAGCGACCTCCACTGCACTGTTCCTGTGATATGAATGACCGTGTGGTTCTCTACAGAGAACACCTTAGATTTTGCCCACGCCATTTCAGTTTTGAACATGTTGACAGTATTTCAAAGAACCGAATATGTCGGGCGTATCTGTAGGTACAGGAAACTCATGCACACACAGAGAGTTCTGTATAAGTCTTCCAACCGAAAAAAAAAGCTTTACAAATTACTTAAAAACCATTACCACCCAAGTTAATAATACTCAATAGTTTAATGAAACATACACTGATGATGTAGTGATAACATTATATTAACGAAGTTTTAAATATTAAAGCTAAACTTTTAAATTAACTTTTTGAACACTATCTATTTTTGCACTGAGAATTCTTCATGTGGCATGTAAATCTAATCAGGTTCCAGTGAAATCAGTGCTAGAGCTACAGCCACTGGATTATACGGAAATCTTTATCTGAGGTGAGACTGGCACATGTATCATCAGAACTGATGGAAATGCAGCATTTCTGAATATGTATAAATATTTCAAATGGCTATGCTACAAGTTTATGGCACTAGTTCAGTTGAAGCTCCAAATTTGCACATTTGAGAAATCAATCCTAAATATAGTTAAATCATAACCACAGAATTAGAAATGCTTTTATCAAATCATAGACTAATGCTCATTAACTGATAGAAATAAAAATAGAATTTATTGAAGAATACTCATAAAAAAAGACCAGATTTGACCTGTTGCAAACTTGCCGCACAGACCACACCATCGATTTCTTAACCGCTGAATCTCTTCGTTACCGGTTGCGGTCTGCGCGGGTTAGAAAGCGTAACATGTACCGCGGTACGAAACCTGACCCGCTAACCGCAAGCGTGTGTTCCGTCCACTGAGTTACACTAGAGTTACGCCCATCCTCATTTCACAAAGTGTGGTGAGATCTATCAGGGCTTCCTGTCGCCGCTTACAAGCCGACCGCGCCAGAACCATTGACCGCAACATTTGATGCCGTAGAGCTGACTGTTCTCACGTACTGTTCTGCAACACAGGAAGCTCGTGCAGACGTTCACGTGTTGTAGATATAAAGGTTA
>JANUFV010105406.1:0-10289 GCA_024757865.1 Epizoanthus scotinus | reverse complement strand
TATATTAAGTCACTAAATTTTGGTGTCAGGTTATATTAGCGACACTTTTTTTTAGCGTCACTTTAATTTAGCGAATTAAAAAATTTGCTAAATATCGCTAAATTAAAGTGACGCTAAAATTTCCTGTAATAAGGTAATTAATTCTTAATAGCACATGTGCTATTAAAACACTAATTGGCACTGTCATTCGGGAACTTTGCTCAATGAAAAAAAATCTCACGCTCACTAAACGAATTGTATTTTTTGTAGATGTACTATTAACAGGAAACACCACCATTTTTCTCGAAGAAGTAATGAAAAATCCCACTTGTATTTGATGAAAGTGACAAATACCACTCATGCTTTGCACTCGTGGTATTACTGTCTGGCACTTTCATCAAATACTCGTGGGATTTTTCAGTAAATCTTCTCAAACGGTGGTATTCCTATACAAATACAATTGGCATTTGTTCTAGTGTTTGTGAAATCATTGGGGGATGTTTCTAATAGGTTGTGCCTCACAGGGGGGGAGGGGATCTACCAATCTGCTACATCTTCATTGCCAATTAATCTGCTGATCTGCAATGTTTTGCCTAAATCTGAATCCACAATATTTAATTATTCACATCAGTGGAATGTATGCTTGCATTTGGCTACAGCTTTGCTTGAGCTTTCAGAGTTTACAGCAGGCCGCACAACAACAAATATTTTGGATTTTCAGGCCATTTTCTCTAAAGATCTGTTGATCTGCTGTAATTATGGTTAAAATCTGTATTCCACAAGACATTTTTGGCTAAATTCTAAATCCATTGTACTTAAAGGATCCTTGGATCAGCTGAAATTGTTGCTGGAATCCGCAATCAAATGTGATTTTGGTCAAAACCGCTGATCCACAATTAATGTTCACAAGCTGAACATCTAGCACCAATCCGTACGAGAGCCCTATTTTCAAAAAGATAATAGTTTGCTCATAAATTATGGATGAAATACAGCTGCATGTAGCCTGAAAATTGATTTCCGAAGTCTCCACAGAAAGTTTTTGTATATTATTTATAAATTTAATGTTACTGTCACCTTTGAAACTACACATTGTCACTCAGTTTATAGTTAACTGGAAACAATAGATGTTCATTGAAATGTGTTTTTTTTAAATATGTTTTATTTACATTTATTTAGTTTGTATATAGCATTATTAAATAAAATACAGAGTTTAAAAAAAATTAGACTAAAACTACTATTACAATGCTGATGTTTTACTAGCACCATTGTCTATACATTCATAACGAAAAAAGGAAAAAACAAACAAACAAAGGAACGCAAAAAATAGAAATTGGAAATACTTAAATATAATGGGAAATAGCACACTATTCTGTTGGCAAAGTAAAACGTTGATTTGATTTCAGTAAGAACATTTCACTGGTTTAATAGTCATGAATTTTTTTGTTCAGGGGAGAAGGAGTTTCTAACAAAAGAAAATAATCAAAATATGAACTAGAGAACAAAGAAATCAATATTGCTCAATGGGAAACTCTAGCATCACAT
This sequence comes from Epizoanthus scotinus, assembly GCA_024757865.1. Classification (NCBI taxonomy): domain Eukaryota; kingdom Metazoa; phylum Cnidaria; class Anthozoa; order Zoantharia; family Epizoanthidae; genus Epizoanthus; species Epizoanthus scotinus. The sequence goes on along the minus strand of JANUFV010105406.1, from coordinate 8,768 downwards.
CTTTAGAAAGCCCATTTTTTTCTTGGTACAATTCAAGTTTTTTCTCTGTTCATTGAAACTTGAAACAACAGGTCAACAACATTAATATTAAATAATATCTTTCAGTTTTAATTTTTTTCTATTCATACTATGAACTGTTCAAAGCTAATATTATGTGGACTAGAGACAATTATTGTTGCTGTAACTACTTTCAGAATAAATCTCAAATAATTAAACTTGGAATTTGAATCAAACTGACACATGTAGCAGACTGAACTGTTTTAGGTACCGATGATTCTGTACATTAGGGTAAGTAAAACTGATATTCATGGATGTATTTTAAGTTAATTATATAGAGGATATTACATGTACATGGGCACGTGGAGATACGATTTTTATCTTGAGTTTGAGTGTTGATATTTTCAATCTCTAAGTGGCCATGTAGTATTTTGTTTATTCCAGCGTAACTAAAACCATAACTGTCGAAAATTTGTCTTTTTAACATATTTTTGAATTTTTTGAAAATCATTGAAAAATCTTTGGATAACTTCGGATATTTTCGGAAAATGCTCGGGAACAATCGGAAGTTAGATGTCTGGTGCCGCCTTAAGGTTACAACATGGATGCGGCTATTAATAATTAATTGATTGAAGTGCTACAGAGAAAATATGATATTTTTCACATGTGACAGAATACGATATTTAATCACATGTGGATGATCACTTTTATTCCACACATAAATCTTGGTAATTTATGGCTCGGTGAAGAATAAAGTAACTTATTGTTGTGTAACATGTTTGTTAGTATTGCAGAGTATCAGTGAGCTATATTCAGCAAAATAATGAATTTCATGATATTGTCATTTGATAAAATGAACGAATCCTTGTTTTTTCAAAAGACAAAATTCTACTAACATTATTTGTTGACCAGCTGTAGGAAACTTCATGTAAATATATAATATTATACGCTTTCTGAAAGAATACATGTAATCTACGTACTAGATACAATAATTTTGTGGTTTAAATAGATGATCGTAGATCTCAATTTTTGATAATAACTACATTTTATGCACAAATGTAACCTAGCTAGTATTTTATAAGGTAATTGACAAGCATAATTTTGTTACACCATACCATTATAGAAGTGTGAAGTCCTGGCAGCTGTAATCTTTGCCAATACAAAGTTCTAGGAAATCTTTATTCACTATATGCTGAAATTATCTGAATAAATTTCTGATGAGAATTTCTTTGTTAAATTATGTATTTATCCATTGTTCAATTCAGATCTAAAGAACACAAATTGGACAAACCGAAAGACATAAAAGGACAGATTCATCCCTTACTTTTGTCCAGATATTTGACTCTATGTGTAGCCATTGTTGACACAGCTGTATCACAATGACACACTCTCAAGAATGACTGACAGCTGGGAGTGGTCTATTGAATAAAGAGTCTTGACGCTGACTATGTTGAACATTAGGACAAAAACATGTATTACAATATTTAACCAAGTGTTTCTTAGACAGTGTTTCAGTAGGGGAAGTTTGCAGTATTGTAAGAGGACATTTTGGGAGCAGCAGTGAAGATTCATCTGTGATATCTGCCAATGAAAGCAATTATAGTGGTGATGTCTTTAGAACTATACTGAATTAGCAGTGCCTTTAAGTTAACTTTGAAGGTTAGATTATATATTTCTGAGTCTTCTGGTGATAATGCAATTCATGAGATTTATATTGTAAAGTATTGCCTTTTTTGTCAGTACTTAAGTACTAGTTTCAAAACATGTTGAATATAGATGCAAAACGAAATTTCTTGAACATAATAATTTGTATAATACTTATTAATATATGATCATAGAGCTTTGTATGTATGTAGTATACTATGTTTTAGCTTTTAGAGATATCAGATATTTTGAACATTTTAAAAATTATACACTCTAGATATGTTGTTCAAAGTTAGAATATTAGATAAATCAGAATTGATCAGTAATATGATGGATTTATAATATATTTTTAAATACAATTATATTAAAATATTGTAATGTGTCTACAGCAGCCAATATATAAACTTCCTACAAGTCGACTCACTCAGAAAATATTTTTCTTTCTCAGGAAAGACTTTTTTCTCAGGAAATAGTTAAAAGTGAGTGCTTTCCTGAGTGAGTCGACTTGTGGCAAGTCTACAGCCAATACTTAATAGTGGGGTTTACTGGACATTTTTGTTTTTATATATTTTATAAAAAATAATATATTTTGCATACTTCTGACCAGTGAGTTGTAACAAAAAATATGGCTGTGTGAAGATACAGCTTTTATCTTTGAGTGTCGAATGTGGTAACACATGAGTGAGCACACTTTTTATGATATGAAAATCCATGAGAAAAAACTAACTTCTGAAGGTACAGTGTGCACATGTACTGTACATGAACTGTAGTTAAACTTGTGTACAGAAACAAGTTGCCGTCTAGGGCAAAGGAAGGGTCATAACCTACCCAGATTATAATGATGTGGATGTACATGTTACAGCCACTGATGAAAATTACCTGGCTAGTACAATCATGTACACGTATTGTATATTTAAACATATAGAAGGGATTATTAGCATGTAGTTCGGATCCTGTACACGTATGTGTGCAAATATAATAATTTTCACTTTCAGGATTACAGAATGATATTAACAAATTCATGGGTCTTAAACTCTAAAGAATTTGATCCAGTCTCAAAATCACATATTGGGTTTTAGATGAGTCTTGGCTTGGAGTACTGTATCATTTTAATATGAAGTTAAATATACATGTATAATTATGTAAAATATCTTGTCTTCCCTCACTATTAAAAATTTAATGTTTACTATAAACTAGTCAGTCAGAGCACTTGTTCGATCTCTCACTTCCATTTCTCATGATTATTGTCTGTGTCAAAAAACAGGTTGCCATCAAGGGCAAAGGAGGAGCCATAACGTACCCAGATGAAGCCCAAGATATTTGTGATGTGGGTGTAACAGCCACTGATGGAAATGACCTACAGATTGCATATTTAAACATAGAAGGGATGTCATGCAATTCCTGTGTAAACACCATTGAATTGAGCATGCCCAGAAAGAATGGAGTCAAAACTGTAAAAGTTCACTTGGACAATAAAGAAGGAGCAATTACATTTTCTCCAAGACAGACCAGTGGAAAAGCTTTGGTGGATGCTGTTGAGGATATGGGTTTTGAAGCAACAATAAAGAGAATTGTTAAGGTTCTCACAGGTGAAGAAGTACAAGATGAACTAGATGTGAAAAAAGATGAAGAGAAAGAAGTCCATATAAATGTTAATGGAATGACGTGCCAGTCATGTGTTAAGACCATTGAACAAGCAGTCTCCAATGTTTCAGGGGTCCAAGCAGTAACTGTTTCTCTACAAAACAAAGAAGCAGTCATTAAATACCGTACTGCTTTGACCAATCCTGAAGCGCTACGAGACGTCATCGACGATGTTGGATTTGAAGCTTCATTGGCAGTCAATCAAAGAATTCCAGAAAGTGTCACAATTTCAGTGGAAGGGATGACGTGCGGTTCCTGTGTGCGAACAATTGAGCAGAATATTGGAAAACTTGATGGCGTCAATTCCATCACTGTTTCACTTGAAAATAAGAAAGCAGAAATATTTTACAACCCTTCAAAAACTGGTGCAGAACAGTTGAGATTAGCAATTGATGATATGGGGTTTGAAGCCCTACTGCTTGATGATGGAATCAGCAAATTGGATAAAGACATTAAAACTGCTGTTATAAGAGTTGAAGGCATGACATGTGTATCATGCGTCAAGACAATAACAAGTGAAATGTCAGATGCCGCTGGAGTCAAGAGTATCGACGTTTCACTTATTGACAAGAAAGCTGTTGTTCAGTATGATCCAGCATTGACAAATGAAAAGGCTTTATCAACACAGATCGAGGATATGGGCTTTGAGACCTCCCTACCCTCCATAGGTAAGACATTGTCGCCATGTTCTTTATTCTATTTAATACAGGCTACTTCTCGATATTGCAATATCCTCTACCACCTCTAAATGCAGTTACAACCTACACTCAGGATTATCAGGAAGCTGTGCAATATATGGAAAGACAGAGAGATTTATAAAGTTTATATATTTAGAAATAGACATCATATAACACGTGCTCCGATTGGCTAAAGTTCTATTTTATAAAACTGGATATAAACCATGGGATGACGTCACATCACCCAAGGACATTTTGGGGAATGTAGAATTCACTATTTTTCGTTGATTCTTTTCTAAAAGGAATAAAACAGCATTGCTTGTGTTTCTAGACAATAATAGAAAACGCTATGACGTAGAGGAACACTCGAAAAGCTGCAGAGAAAAACTTTGCCTCGTTTTCTTTCAACACTTTTCTCGTGTTCCTCTACGCCATAGTGTTTTATATTATTGTCTATATGTGCAACGCTGTTTTATTCCCTCAACATACCAATACAGATAATGATGAGTGAGGGGATAGTGAGTGAGAGTGAGTGAGTGAGTGAGTGAGTGAGTAAGTAAGTGAGTGAGTGAGTGAGTAAGTGAGTGAGTGAGTGAATGAGTGAGTGTGTGAGTATGTGAGTGAGTGAGTGAATGAATGAGCGAGTGAGTGTGTGAGTATGTGAGTGAGTGAGTGTGTACGTACGTGAGTGAATGAGTGAGTGAGAGCTAGATTTTTAACATTGTTATTATCTCTTAATTCAGTTCTTAACTGCCACAGATATAAATAAATATTATTATTATTATTATTACATCAGGGATGTAGCTAAGATTTTAAACAGGCGGGAATTTGACTGCTATAGGCAGACAATTGAGTGCCAAAGGCGCAAGCTTCTACTGGGGTCTACGTGGCATATATGTTTTTCTCAGCCGTTAAAATTGTTGCTCCAGCCGGTTAATTTTGCTGGCTATCGGCTTCAATGTACATGTACATGGTTACATTTTAGAGTTGCTCTTATGAGAATGCTAGAATCTAGACTTCTTGTGATCAACTGATCATAAAATATTTTCTTGTATAAAAAAAATCAAGTTTATATGTAGGATATGTTTTTTGAAGGGTTCACTCATTGTTGATTGTACATAGATACCACCTGACTTTAGATCAGGTATTGACATTTGTTTGACTTGTTTACAGGGTCCAACAGTTCATCGTCTCTTCTTTCAGCGAAGGATGAATTTGTAGCAGCAGTGAAGAAGGACAAACTGGGTGACCTTGCTGTCACTTTCACGACAGAGGCGGAATCAAGTGGTGAAATACACGAGGATGTACAGAAGCTGTACCTGCTGATCACAGGGATGACGTGCGCATCCTGTGTGGCTAGTATTGAGAAGGGGCTGCTGAGGCGGAGAGGTACTGAACATGAATTTTAGAAGTACAGAAGCAGAGGCATCACTAGGGTGGAGTTCGTTGGGTGCGAACAAACTCCCTTTTCAGTCCCAAATCTCATATAAAGTCTCTTATATTTAGAATTAGAATTCATTGGACCACCTTAATTCATTGGACCAGCTTATAGCTGGGCCAGTTCGAACCCCCTTTCAATCCCAAATCTCATACAACGTCTCTTATATTTAGAATTACCACTCATCGGACCACCTTATAGCTGGGCCAATTTGAAACCCCTTTCAAAATCCTGGTGATGGCCCTAGAGGTGCTCATTTGAGGGGGCTGCTTCTAAAATAATATGACATCAATTGGATCTAGTTTAGTTTAGTTTAATCATTTTAACCCACTCTGAGATGGACGGAGAGCCTTTAGTTAGTTAACAGGTTTTGCAACCCAATTGACAAAGGTCCCCGAAGGCCTACAGTTTAATGTCCTTATCCAAGAAGATGTAAGGTCTAACCATTTGCAGATGTAAGAGCAAAGGCAGCACCTTCTCCTCAGTTATTTTAAGACCCTGAGGGTTGAACCCGAGACCTCCCGCATGTGAGACCGATGCTCTACCAACTGAGCTAACCGGGATGCGGGATCTATATAGTTTTTACATATAATTATACAGCATTTACATACTGTTTTTCATTTCAGGTGTGAAATCAGTGCTTGTTTCTCTACTGGCACAGAAGGCTGAGGTGAAATATGACAAACTGTCAGTTCCTGATACACAGGAGTTAGTGGATAACGTGCGAGACATGGGGTTTGGTTGTGAGGTGATAGACAAGGCAGGACAAGGGGAGGGGGTGGTGGAGATCATTGTAAGTATCACCTATGAAATGTAAAATAATGACCATTAGGAATTTCACGAAAACAGGATTTGGGGAATACACAGGGCTCCCGATAATGCACAATTTGTGCGTATTTCACGCATTGGAGCTCAGAAACACCTTGAAAATCAAGTTGAGCATGAGAATGACGCTTAAAAATGTTGAATTGATGCATTTATAAATACCCTCAAAAATGATTTACTGTGCGTTTGAAGTTAGCTCGCAGTGTTCTCCCTACAGCCTGTTACCGAGTTGGTGCACCATGCTGGTTCATGCAGTCTCGCACTGTTTGCGTGATAATACAGAAGAGGCACAATCGACAAAAAACAGCAATGAGAATGAAACTACAAGTTCCCAATGAAATCACACAGTTTAGTTGGCTGACGTCTAACATGAAATGTAAAGTTCGATGTAAAGCAAATGATACAAAATCATACATTTAATGTAATTTACACTGGAATTAGACTTGGCCAGGTTTACAGCTGAGAAAAATGACAACAACCCTTCCAAACCTTTAAAAGGGGATGAAAAAACCCTCTTAGATAATTACCAATTAGGGTTAATTAGTCACCCTTTAATATTGGTGAAAATGGGGAGCCCTGAATACAATAGCCAATTAAGGTGAATAGTAAATAATTATATAATTAAGTCTTTTCTTTGTGTTTATAAAATATCCCCAAATCCTGAAGTATACTTGAATTGGATAACAGAAGTCCCTTCCACCCAATGAAAAAGGAAATTGAAGTTAATATATATATACAATAATTATGTAGTTTGAAATGAATTCAAAGATAGCATATTTATCAGTACCAATAATGTACATGTATTTAATCAGTGAAAACAGATCTACATGTATGTGATGAAATATGTTTATACCTAAGTAGAGGAATAATATATAGCAAAAGTTAACGCAAGGGTAACAACACCTACATGTACATAAGGTTAACAGAAGTCCCTTGAAGATTTGTAGATTTCGGTATATTTTTAGCCTACTTGTACAAATATTAATTACGGACCTGCTGAGCCACCAAATCATTTTGAGAGGTTGCCCAAGTTTTCAAGGCTTTTTTCTGGCCTTCTGTATCATTTTCTCTCGGAAATGTCATTTCTTTCCTTGAAGACAGTTTTTGAGGCAAAATTATGGGAAATTAAGAGATAGAAGTACAGAATACGCCCAAACTTACTGGCTTAAAGTCAGCTATGACAGGCTGATTTTGCTACACAATGACCTTTATAATTCCAAGTTCTTGTCAGATTTAAAATTCCAACATTGTTATGCTTCACAGATTGGTGGTATGACCTGCTCATCTTGTGTCCACATGATTGAAACAACCATGAAGAAAGAAAGAGGGATCTTGGAAGCATCAGTTGCCTTGGCAACAAACACTGGCCGATTTGTGTATGATTCAGAGCTCACTGGGGCAAGGGATATAATAGAGAGCATTGAAGGAATTGGTTTCTCAGCAACTTTAGGCACAAATGACCAGAAGAAGGACAGAATTGACCACTCACATGCAATCAAGAAGTAAGCATGAGACCTTTGAGCACTTTTGTTTCAATACATGTATTTAGGGGACCAAAACTGTATATACATGGATTGTATAATTATTATATACATTACAATTATTATACATTGTACCTCTAGATGCTCCCTGCAGAGATCTCAGCTACCTGTTTACGTGACAGTTATTGTATATATAATTTAAGGACCTGTGGTGGGTACTGTGGGGGATGTGCCTCTGGGACTTTGAAACCCCTACCCTACACCAGACCATGTTAGCTGGATTTTCGTAACCCTATTCCAGACTAGAAGCCAAAAATACCTATTGTAACTAATCCCAGACCAACTTTTACAACTGTTCAGCTTCCCGGTAAATGATACCCTATTCCAGACCAACTCCAGCCTAAACACTTATCCCAGACCAACATTTACAACTGTTCAGCTTCCCGGTAAATGATACCCTATTCCAGACCAATATAAAACACTTAAAATCCATACCTTATCCCTTGAAAACCATACCCTTCACAGCAGCACATACCGTAAAATAATTAATGTTCTAATTAATGCCTCTGCTCTATTAAATGGGGGTTCAAAGTTTGTATTAGACACCCCTCTCCAATAGATGACCTGTGTCTAATAGATGCCCCCCAAGAACCCCCAAATACAAGGAAATAGCGCAATTAAAAGAACAATTTATTTAGCTTCTTGCTTGACCAACACAGGTTTGTGTACTGCATCTTGTACAATGTCAAGTTCGAAGTATGGGTAGTGTTTTTGACTTTCTTGATCTCTGCACTAAAGATGTAGACCTGCAATTTTCTTTCGCCTTGTCCTAGCATGGTAGCATCCAGGGACAACAAGATCCACTTCACGCTTTTGTTTACATTTATTGTTATTGTTATGTTATTGTTATATGAAAATAAATGCCCCTCTCTTATAGATGCCTCTGTTCTATTAAACGCCTCCCCTAAGACCCCTAAAATTTTAATAGATGCCCTGGGCGTTAATTAGAACATTTAAGGTACCCATTAAAAAAATTGCCATATATAGCCAGTATAGGGAAGT
>JANUFV010105073.1:0-10290 GCA_024757865.1 Epizoanthus scotinus | reverse complement strand
ATAATAATAATAATAATATCAGTGCTTATATAGCGCATCATACGTAACGTCTCGATGCGCTTTACAATGTTATATATCAAACGTAGGAAGTTGATAAGGTTAAAGTATAAAAAATAAAATATAATTCTAATAATAATTACTTTACTTCTATAGCACTAATTCCTAAAAGTCCACAAGTGCTTTACAATGTTTTAATGTTTTAATCGAACATTACGTTAATATTTTTATGGATAAAAATATATGGAATCTTATACATTTCAGACCATAAAATCTTAAAAAATAATTAAAAACACATAAAATACCAGTATGACAAATTGATAAAAGTACAATATACATAAATTATCATAATTATGCTCTGTAGTTCCAGTTTATGTGCCAACCATTTGACTTTTAAGGCAGGGTGTGTCAGAAGGTTTTTTGAAACAAATATCCTTCAAGTGAATTTTGTTAAGCAAATATTTTCTGCAAAAGATAAGGGATATTAAAAGGTCCTGCACATATACCTTTGGCCTATCCTGCAAAATGTTATCCAGGGTACCAGAAGCTAAACTCACTCTGGACAATCGAACGAAGAATTAATCGAAACTGCAAAGCATTCATTTGTTTGATTCTTTATTTAATTCTCTTGAGCAAGTTTGGCTCCTGGTAGGCTTCTTCTCCAGGGTAGCAAATTGTTACATGAAGAAACAAATACGATGCATACATATATATTGCATTTGGGGGGAAAGGAAAGCATTGCTTGAGTATGTAGGCATTCAAAAACAATATCATGCCTGTACAAGACCTTTCAACCCCTCCCCCCCTCAAACGTCAATTGGTTGGCCCCTTAGACTAATTATTAATATATGAATATCATAATAATAATGACAGACAATAATTGATCATACGCTCTCAAGTGTCTTGCTGAGATTTCATGATTATTTTGTTGCTTGCACAGTTCCATTAACCGTTTTATTTTTATAAGTTTAAAATGCTTTTTACAACACTAAATGAAATTCTCTCATTCTGATTGGGGGGGGGGGGTGCATATGCACCCTTCACACCTCACTTGCCTATGTGGCTGTGTGAAAGAAGTTTTACGTCTGCATTTGGCCTCATTAAATATTAGTTTCAGGGGTGAACCTAAGTTGAATATTCTTGTAAAGTTTTAAGCAGTGCGGTACCATGCAAGTAATCTGCAAACTTCACCCTATGACACGGCATACACAATTTATGTAAGCTTACATGTAATGTACAACATATATTTGAAAACTTCTAGGAAAGTTCAAACGTAACATCACAAAGAAACCTCCCACAAGCAAGGCAAAAGTCTTCAGCTGTAACAGTAACTGAGATACCCAAAGGGTGTATAACACAACGACAAATTGCAGAACTCTTTGCCCGTCTCACAAGGGATCCAGAAACATGGACTTCTGAAAAGATTTCTGAAAACTATAAACTAGATCATGACACCGTGAAAGCTTTGCTGGAGTATTACAGTGGCTATGCTGTGGTTGAAAGGGGAGAACTGCCACAACCATTTGATAAAGTGAACTTTATTGACTGAGTTTGATCACATCCTTTATACTGGTGCAGGAAGAGACAGACAGACAGTTGGAAGAGACAGACAGACAGTTTGGAAGAGACAGACAGACAGTTGGAAGAGACAGACAGACAGTTGGAAGAGACAGACAGACAGTTTGGAAGAGACAGACAGACAGTTGGAAGAGACAAACAGACAGTTGGAAGAGACAGACAGACAGTTGGAAGAGACAGACAGACAGTTTGGAAGAGACAGACAGACAGTGTGGCAATGGATATAAGCAAACAGGTACACAATCATATAAAAAAGAGCAGATAAAAAGTTTGTCGATTACCCTGAGCACCAGAGGTTAGACCCGCTCACGAGATAACTGAAAACTGTAAATGAAGGCTGAAGGTCTCCAGACACCTTATTCCTCACCTTCATCTCTAAAATATTACGTTTCCCTCTGAAGTTTCATACAAGGAGGCTCTGCCCTGCGTTTAAACCCTTACTCTTTCAGATACCAATTTGAGTAATTGAAAAAAAAACAAATATATATATATATATATACCTAAACTAAAGCTGCACTCCTGTCTTAGACCTTGCAAATCAGGCAAAGTATCTTTATCGTATGTACGATGTGAACAAAAATTGAAAATTGAACTGCGTCAATTGATTTCTCGTCAATCTTTTCTCCATAAATGTTTGTTTCCTGTGAGATTTATATACAGTAGAACTTCGCTATCTCCAACTCTCAAGGGCAAATCCAAGGGAAATGGGTTTAAGTTCGAGATAGCAGGGAGTTCAAGATAACCGAGTTCGAGATAGCGAAGTTCTACTGTACTTACATTTAGTTAATATCCCTTTCAGTTATTTTCGGTGACCCTTTAATATACAAAAATACCCTTTTCTTGAAGCTTAAAAAAAGCACCCTTTACGTGTAGAGTCTCGCTGTATAGCCCACTATATGGAGTAATCCGGTCCCCACCCCCATTTTAAATGTTCTTGATCTGCCTCTGATTACCATAAGTGACAAAGTGCTCGATCCACAAACCCCTAAGTACTTTGCTATTCATGTTATAATGCACTGGTCAATTGAAATGCCGGTCCCCCGACCCCGGGGACATAGGGGGAAGATTAACGGGGCAAAGCCGGGGAAATAATAACATTTTTAAACAACTGTGTCTTTGCCCGGTATGGCCGGGAAATTATTCATTTTCAGGAAAGACTGGGAAGGCGGAGGCGGGGAAAATAACTTACGCAGACTTAACTAGAGTATGGCTGGGTTCGAGTACTACAGTCACATTGTTGGAAGCAAGTTTTTGGCTGTGAAAGTGAAATTGATCTTTTTGCATCATCCATTTTATTTGTCCATCTGTTTCTTGCCCCGGCCATCCTGGGCCGACATTTTGAGATTTTTTTAGTCATGGAAAGAAATGGAAAAGTCATGGCATTTTAAAGGAATGAACCCAGTAAAATAAATGTACTGATATAAACAAAATAATAGAAAACTTTCATATTTTGTGAATGGAACTAACTGAAAGGAAAATGTATTTAATATTTGGTAATCACCGCCCAAGGTGGGAAATACAGGAGCAGTGGTGTTAGCAGCCAATCGTCCCATGCAGATTTAACGCTGTTCAAATTTTAAATTCCCTGCCGTTTTGGAGGTCGGGGACCGGAGCTTAGAGTTTTCTTCATTTTTGTTTGGCAAAGTAGGCTGAGTAGGAGAAAGCTCGTTGACCATACGTTGAGGTTCTTGTTTTAGGGACAGTTAGAAGAAATTTCTAGAAGGACGGTATTCTTGAATAAGAGCGGTTAAATACGTCGGGGAAAGGCCGTGTAAAATCTTGTAGGTCAGCAGTAGTATTTTAAAATTAATTCTTGATTCAACAGGAAGCAAATGCAGTTGTCTCAAAATCGGTGAAATGTATATTATGAACGCTGTACTCCAGTAATTAAGCGTGCTGCTGTATTCTGCAGTCGTTGAAGTTTATCTATTTGATATTTTGGTAATCCAAACATGAGGCTGTTACAGTAGTCCAAACGGGAAATGACTAGAGCATTGACAAGTACAAGTGCAAGTGAAATGTTATTTTCAGAAATCAGCTATTTATTCAGTAAAACATTTCGCCTTGTAAGCGTTTGTTGTAGCATGGGAAATGTATGTTCATACCAGTTTCTATTCTCGTTTCCGTTTATTCCCATTCACCACGCTGTCTCTTCCTTTATATGTCAGCCATTCCTGGTATCAGTTTCCGCTTTGGTATTACGTATGCTCCATAGGAATGTGATTTGTTCTCTTGCGATCAAATCTGCAAACACTCGTATCATCCCGGTACCACTGTAACACTGTCATCCTGTTGCCCTATCGCAACTGCAAATCTCAAAATACTCGGCCGCGCCTATGTGACTCTTTCTTATGCACCAAAAACCTTCTGTAGGGTTTTCCCATTGTATTGGTAGTTACATCAGCTTCCGGACTACTGAACCGGAACTGGAGTTAGGGAGTCGCCCTCGGTATCTGTGGGAACTTTATTTTGTTATCGCTTTATAGCGCCACTACAACTGACCACAGATGTCTGCGAAAACAGGAATGATTTATTGATTAAACGAGAAATACTCAAATAGTGAAGATAAAGGCACGGCATGGGCGCGACCTTGATTATCAATCCCATATCAATTTGTAAATATTTATTACAGACTCCATCTAGATATTGAGATATCCCATGCATGCATGATAGCGATTTGTATTAGCCAGTTTGACCAAATAAATCTTTTATCCACACGCCCCTTGTGGAAATCAGCTTATAGTGGACGAGGCAAGCGTGTTTAAATATAGTTATACTTACTTATTACATGTATTCTTTTTGGCAATACATGTTATTTACATGTAAGAAATTCACTCTTCATATTCGAGGAAGAATTCTATGAATTTGAATCAGACATGTTTAGTTTAGTTTTAATATTTACAAACCCACAGGGCTCAGTTGTTCGAAAGTAGGTTAACTTTTAACCCAGGGTTAGGCCAGATTTCACATAGAAATGTCGGCATCTATAGGAATGCGTAATATGGCGCTTACTAAGTAGTCTAGACGTAACTCAGAAACCCAATTATATAAGTACAACATGTCAGCTCAAATCATTCCATAAGGAAGTGAACTAAACGGCAGGTGGAAATGTTAACCCTGCATGGGTTAAGGTTAACCTATTTTCGAACGGCTGGGCCCACAAGGGATGGCGAATAGTCTTTTGCAAAACACAGGGCTCGGGAATTTCGAAATCTCGCACAACTACAAAACGGGTCTTAGAATCTCGCCGAGAAGTATATAGAGTCACCCAACCATAAACTAACAACTAACCCTTGTCTAGACAATAGATATACAAGGAAGAACCCTAGAATCTGGTACAATTCAATTTTTTTCGTCACCAATTTTTGGCCAATTTGTTTAAGTTAGATGACAAGGCGGTTTTTGTGTCTCGTCCTCGGATGTGAATATTGAATTTCAAGTCTCTGATTTTACTCTTCGCTTCCACTCACAGACGAATTCAAGAATCAATCCGATATAAATTTGTAAATATTTATTACAGACTCCATCTAGATATTGAGATATCCCATGCATGCATGATAGCGATTTGTATTAGCCAGTTTGACCAAATAAATATTTTAAAATTAAAAATTTCTGTTCAAAACAAAAAGTTATTAGCTTCTTGTAGGTTTTAAAAATAAGATTAAATTGATGGTAGAAATTGTTAAATGTTTACTTTTTACAAGTACTATCGGTTTCAGAAGGCGGTCGCGTGGATTATCATCAACCGGAAAACAAAGTTCACAGCTGGTGTCTGACTAGGAATCTCAAGTACCGAACCTTTATACTCAGTAGCCGCCTAGTTTGGCCGTATTGCAAAAAAGACGAAGGTATTCCAAACAACATAAGACTTAAAAAAAGGTTATGGAAATTTGCTCATTTTATAATATTGACGGTCAAAATGTTCTAAAATTGTAACTTCAACTGTCAAAAAGTATTTTTAGCTGTTGACTGTCACTCCCTCCCATAATTTATACCGTTAACAAGATTTGCTAAATTAATAAAATTGCCGCCGCGCCCGACGAAGCAGCCTTGACATTGATAGTATGTCTGTTTGATATCAAGATGTTGAACTAGAAAATTCACGGATATGATATATTATTCTCGCGACCGCGTAGTTTATTTTAAGCCTGAGCGCTAGGCTAGCTAAGAGAAAAGGCCAACACATTTGATTTCTGACAGGACCCGACTTTAGAGGGGTGGGATGGGGGTCCACGCGAGGTGGGTTTTCCTTAACTAAAGAGTAAAAACTACCAACAAAGCTATTGCTTGCTTCAGTGTTCACTGTAGAACATATTTCTGTATTAAAATGTTTTTGTTAGACACACCCAAATAAATTGGTCCAACACGGGGCTGGGCCGGGGGGGGGGGGTACACTACCAGGAGAGGGAAAACTCTATAATCGCTACTGAGGAACAAAGAGTTTACCCCTTCCCAAATTAGTATTTAAACATCTGCGCGGATTTGATATCTATCGTCGACCTTCCCTTCCGATTCCGGCCCGGATGTCTACAGTCCGGTATTGAAAACAATCATGCATTACTCATGGCCGTCTTCCAAACTGAATCATGTTTCGGTGCTTTGCTGCAATATTCATTTGACAGTCATCCAAACATTCATACCAGCTTAGAACTCGGAGTTTTTAATTTGATTTTCGGCGAACAGTTTAATTAATAGTAGCATGCTGAGTCGAAAACAGGGCAGGTACGAAGTCATTGATACTAGCCCAGGGGTTAAGTTCCCTTAAAAAGTACTACCCTGACCTTCAAATTCACTCGTCCCGGGCGTAGGGCTAAGGGATTTCTACACCCCTAATAGTGCTATAATTATTTGAGCTGTAACATTAACAAGTTGCTTCTGATGCAACTTTAACACCAAGTAAGTGCTTCAAAAAGCCTGAAAACACAATACCCAAAGGCAAAAAAATCCTAAAGTATTTCCCAGACTCAAAAAAAAATCCTTCAAACCAAAATGTCTGACTCTGAAAAATAGCTAAGGTGGGCCCCTGGTTCTTACCTCCTCCTCCTCTCTATCTCAGTCCTCCTTTCTCCTATCTTTCACCCTTTCTCCTTCGCTCTCCCATCCCTCACTCATATCCAAGCAATTCTAAGGTCAGTAACATATGTACAACATTTGCAATAATTTATTATCATATGTTTTAATTTTGTTTCCAATATAAGATGCCAAAAAGGCATCACATTCATAAAATACAACTTGAATTTGTACAGAAATGGGCATCGTTCAAAACCTATCATCTTCTCCATGAGAAGATAGACGACTATCACTGCGTCAGTGATCATTGTCTTTTTAAAAACAATTTTATTACTTATAATTTTTTCCTTGTAGGCAAGGCAAAAATGAAACTGGACCTGGAAACTCAACAGCCATATAATAGTACTATCTATAATAATTTATATGTGGAACGCTCCACCTCTTTCGATCTCTATAAAGATGATAGCCCTAGTGTACTACTTGACGTTCTTGTGAACACTGGTAATTTTGAATTTGTTTTAACTTGTTTTTCAAATCTCTTTCCTACTACATCTCACATTTGCATGAAATGTTTTGTGAAATCATTAGAAAATAATTTAATCTTCAGTTTAATCCATATCAAAATATTACCAGGCATATATTCAGATTTTAAAACTACATACCCACATAGAATTTTTACACAGCTTTAAAAAGATATTAACCAGTTTGACGAGTCAAAAATATTGAAGTAACATTTTGAAACAGTTAGAAAACCCAGAAGCCATTTAATTTATATATCTGGATTATGAAGAACAAAGTCTTAAATGTCTTATTAAAAATAATTATAACCGAAATTCAACCTGAAAATGTTTAAAAAAAAGAGGCCTTTAGTATTAATCTGCAATTCAAGTGTCTTCTATCTCCTTGCACAACAAACCAGTTTAACCTTGGCACAAAACTGGACAGGATAACAACGACAAGGTTTCCTTGTCACATTCTTAATATCAGACTATTTCATCAAAACATGCATACTAAATGCAACTAATCACACTTGTCCTGCTGAATTTTCAAAATCCAAAATTTTCAAATGTTATGAAAATTGCAAACTCATAAATCTTAAGAGACAAGTAACACCAAACACTCCTGCTCATCAAGACAAACAAAACGAGTGGTAATTTAATAGGTTTTCGTCAATTACTTAAAAAGTTAAGAGTGTTAGCTTTAGCAAAATCGTCTTCAGCAGGACAAAAGTTAAGATTTCTTTAATAACTTCTACTCTACTTGAATTGAATTGTATTGTATTGTAATGTATTATATTGTAATGTATTGCATTGTAATGTAAGAAGACAACATTTGAATATTTCTGCTGTGAAATAGAATCCTAAAAACTGTGAAAAAGTGATTGGTATTAAACATAAACCGGCTCCTTGCCACTGTCATCTTCAGAAGTAACGTCAAACACGGGACCTTGATGGTCCACTTGCCGATACTCTGCATTCCCTGACTCATCGAAGAATCTTCGGAATGTGAACTCAAAAAATGCATGTTCTGGGTGTTTTCCTCTCGGCCTTTGCCGCACCTCACTTGTCTCAACTGGAGCTGGCTCACTCTTCATTCCATCATCACACTCACTGCTGCGCATGCGTTCTTCATCTACTGGGTCGAAATTTGATGTGTCTGTCGGGAACATGATCTGTGGTCGATATGGGGCCGGCATGCTCCTGAATCCTCGGTCCCAATCAATGGATGCAAAGAACGGGTGGGCCTTGATTTCATCAGCTCCATTAGCTCCTAACCTCATCTCGGGGCCTGTACAAAGCCGCAGTATAAGGTCCTTGGCTTCAGGACTTAACTGGGCCTGCCTTGGTATACTCAGTGTTGTCTCCCAATTGATAACCTGCGGCACAATAAAACTGTTGATTAGCATTGTGTTTGTACACTGTGTTTTATATACCCGTCTAGCAACAGATTTCCGAGATATGCGCCAAGAATAAACATATTAAGTTTGAAATGCCTATTAATATGAGTTAAGCTATCGAACCAATATAACAACACCAAGTGTTAAAAGCAAAAAAATGGGCTTCAAAATTAGGGAAGTTGCCAAATTTTGATCCATTGCAAAGGGGGGTAGGACCAGAAGTAAGGCAAATGCAAACTCAGTATTACATTTGTACGATGTACGAAACTTTCCACAAATCAAAGGAATTCTAAAAATAACAGGTTAATGTCAGTGGTAGAAAAACATAAGAATGACTATAATAGTACTGTAAGTCATAAAGGAATGTGGATGGTTACAGTTGGGGAAGATTAAAACAGATTACAAACTCTCAAATAATTTAATTTCGGTCCAGGCTACACATTAAATACTGGTAAGTTAAATTCATTCACTGTCAAAATTGTGTTTCTCGTATTAAGAAACTTGATGTTTTCACAATATCTAACCATTTCTTGTTATCCTGTTGAGCTTACAACTTGTGTTTCATGATTGTGAAGGGTTCATTCCTGACATGACTAGAGAGCATGCGCATTACCGTGACATAGCCCCTTTAAATCAGTAATTTAATCTATTTACCAGCAATTGGTTTGTGTATGGTACATTATAATAATAATTAAAGATTATTATTCAGTAAAGATTAAAAATCAAGATTTACATGTAGAATATATTTACACTATTGTAATATATATGTCAGTCAGGTTAAATCTAATTTTAGGTTACCATATATTAAATTTAACCTAGTTTAAAAAATTTACCCTAGGTTACAATTATTATTAACAGCATGCAACAATATTTTGATTCTTCTGTAACTTAGTTGGTAGAGCAATAGACCAGTAATCCAAAGGGAAGGTTATGGGTTCAAATTCTGGTGAGAAAATACATATATATAGCAGGTTAAGGTTAAGTAAAAGAAGAAAAAAGAGAGAAAACATAATTTTTTTGAATAAAATTAATGATAATATTAAAGAATTAGGAGCCCAAGTTGAAAAAAAACCACAATCTAGGTTAGAAATTTAAATGACCTGAAATCAAATTTACCCTTCAACATATATATATATATACTTGATTTTTTTTTATTACAATTTTTAACTGATGAAGGCTGAATAGCTGAAACGTCTTTTTTAACTTTTTTAACTATTAAACTATTGGACAGTGAGAAGTTGCCTGCCTCCTCTTCATCCATTCAACCTACAAGTATCCGGAGAGCAGACTGTGAATCCTTCAACAGGATTCTTCTACTGGAAGCACATCGTTGCAGCGAATTGCCCTTCCATGACGACTTCACTCCAAACAAAGTGTGTCATTTTGCATATATTAAAACACCGCTCGTCGAGCGGTGCTTTAAGATATTCATGAATTCTGCTTCCTTATATGGTGCCCGTGACGCGCGTCATCGATCGATGCGGTACAGGAGGGAAAAATCAAAATGGCGGTTGTCAAGCGTTAAACTTGAAGCTAGCAAGAGGAATTGCATTCCATGTTCCAGCGTGTCTTGTCTACAGGAAGAAAGTGTAAAACTTTGTACTCATGTCTTATTGCTCCAGACAAACATTTGTCGGGGAAATACTAAACATTTCAAGCTAACGGATTCAGGCTGCGAGTTGTCACAGTTGTCGAACGAGCGAGTTTTCGCTACCGGCAAGACAACAACTGAACAAGTACAACTAAAACTACGAGGCTGAAGGCAAGTTCTTCCCCGTGCTTTGACAATATGCTTTCATAAAGTGAGT
>JANUFV010104962.1:0-10290 GCA_024757865.1 Epizoanthus scotinus | reverse complement strand
TCTCTCTCTCTCTCTCTCTCTCTCTCTCTCTCTCTCTCTCTCTCTCTCTCTCTCTCTCTCTCTCTCTCTATATATATGTGAGCCTCCATCTTGGTTTCCACAACCACAATCATGCGCATATCGTCACATTAGATTGACTGAATTTAATAATATAATTTGAAACCACCTCGTGTGTGTAGCTGAATGCGGAGTTGTTATTATTATTATTATTCCTTGAAATCAGGTGTGGGTAGGAGTATAATATGGCGAAAGTTTCAGTCCCAGTGGAACGGGTTATACGAGGGGAAAAGTAATAGAGATTTGACTGCAACACAGTGTCTGAAAGTGTTGCATATCTACCCAGGTGTCTGTCGAGCCACTTGTCGAGAGACTTCAATATTCTTGGTCACATGATTTCAATAGCCAAGAGATTGTCACGTGATGCAGTAAACACTCACATGGTCGTCTAGTCTCGGGCCATAACGCTAGTCTTGCGTAAGCACTTGGTTCATGGAGTCAGGCAATTCTTGGGGTCAGGAAATTCTTGGGGTCAGGCAATTCTTGGAGTCAGGCAATTGGCTTGGGGTCAGGCAATTCTTGGGGTCAGGCAATTCTTGGGGTCAGGCAATTCTTGGGGTCAGGCAATTCTTTGGGTCAGGCAATTCTTGGGGTCAGGCAATTCTTGGGGTCAGGCAATTCTTGGATTGCATAGGACATCATGAAAATGCTTAAATCGAAAGGATGGATCTTTTGAATTTTCCTTTTACATATTTTTTAGTTCATTTGTTCAAGTATTCCCGTAATTTTTTAGGATGGCAGAGTGTTTTAATTCGGAGTTTTGAATGTTTGAATTTTATCGCTACCAAACTTTTAGCGTGTCCTACTAGTCCGCTGGCTGGTCATCAATGTCGACAAGTTTGTGCCAAATAATTTTTTGGTCTGACAATTAATTGAAAGTGAGTTACTTTGATCTATAGAAAAAATAAATGGGTTACATTGAAAATTTAGCTTTGACAACAATTCCGAAGTTTTCCGACGCCATGTTGGTTGGCCAACGTTACCAACCAAGATGGCCTCCGCATACATTGTGCTTTAAAGGGGCAGATCGGTTGTCCGGCATCCTTTGCGTTTTGTTTATGTTTTCGTTTCCGTTGATTATAATTAGCTCGAAATCAAAGCAAACCACGAAGGTTATAAAATGATATCGAGATTTAGTAAAATTACCATAATACATCAGAATCACCAGTATCAAACTACTAAGAAACAACGATGTAGACTCACCCTCCAGGTGGAAGTCAGTGAAGAAGATACTCCGCCAAAACACTGTCAGTTCAATTTTGTCAGCAGTCTCCCTATGGACCCGAGTGACACCTTCCGGTCTCGTCAAAGTCAAAGACTTAAGATCTTAACTCTGCGCATGCCCGGCAAACAAGGTCTTCCAACACGGCGACGCGATGGGTCCGCCCATATCTCAGTTACGAAATATAATCTTGCTTCAAAATTTTGTAAATCGTGTTTTTACAGCCTCTAAAAGCTCATAAATATTTTATTCTTCCTGGTTAAATGAATATATTTCTGTCAAAACTACGTGATTGCAACCAAATAATAGGCCTTGCGCAATACGAGATAGTACACCACATTCTTCCTTGGCAGGCTTACACATTGCACTGCGGTAAATGTAGTAACAAAACAAATAACTCAAACTGTGTAAAATGCATAATTAAGGTATATTTGGTACGCAGTAGTGTCATAAGAGAGCTTAAGTAACGAGGGCGGCAACGAGAACGCGAAAGGCTGCCGAAATTGCAATTTCTCGATTTTTGTTTTCCCTTTGGGTATCATCCATTCGTTTGTTATTGTTTCTGTGTGATGAACTGTGAATGGTGGAAGCTAGAAGCCTTATATTTGAAGCCGAACGAATTACCAAACTTATATTCGATGGTTCTCCTTCTCCATAAAACTCCACAATTATAGTTTTCAGGTTCTACTTTGAAGTCGATGGTAGACAGGGGATGCTCTCTGTGCATTTCCACGTGTTTTATTGTATTCTGTAATTAGTCCATCGTCTTGTCGTTCGCGGTCACGTTGCCGTCATATTTGCTCTCTCTATTAAGCCTGGTTTTCATATGTCGGAAAAATCTCAGACCATCAGGGGTTGCGTAGTCTCCGACCGTCCCGGACGTTCCCGATATCAGATAGAAGCGTCGGAATTATCCCGACCATCGCAGAATCTGGGACGTTTTGGCAAAATAGAAACGGTTTCTGGAACAGTCGGGAAACCACGTAATCCCCGATCGTCTAGGATTTTCTCGACATATGAAAACCAGGCTGTAGCCGCGCAGGAACGAGTTTAGGAAAATATGTTTGCGTATTCTTCTTTCACGATCAAAACATTGCTACATATTACTATTTTGATGACGATTACGCGCGCACATACCCGAGCAGTGCCTCAAAAAAAAACACGTTTCACTGCAAATAAAATAATTGCCGTTGTATTTCCTTACATGAAAATGACCACCGGGTACATTTTAATTACAAGTACTATACGGTACTGATATGAAGTCGTGACTGTCATAATATTTTTACTGTGGAGGGATATAAATAGATAGCATTTGTACGCGCCAATATATTGTCTAACTATCCTACGTATACTTAATAACAGACAAAACAAAGCGGATCATGATGACTGATCAACAAAACAACGAACGAAAACGTAATTTCAACACCCTCTTTAGGGGTTAGAGCCAACCTCGTGGGCGGGTGACATTGTGTTTCGCAGACATTGTGGTTTATGTAATAAAGAAGCTCAGTAATAGCTATTTTTTTTAAAAAGGTTGACATCTGCAAAGCGCAATACGCAATATGAAAAGTTGAATACCAAGCACCAAAGTAATCGTGTCTAGCTTCTTCTGTCTCCCAAACAACACACAGAAGTTACAAAGTACGATCAGATCTGATTGAATAGCTTCCAGTATAATTAGCAAAGAGCTGAGAATTGTTCTTTGCGTGTTACCTATCGCGCTTTGCATACGTCAACCTTTTTTAAATAGCTGTACACAACATAACACTACACAAGTCTAAACTATTCACAGCCTGTAAATCATAATTACGCAGCGAGACAGAGATCACTGTAACTGGAGCCGATTTCCCATGACCAGCGGATAACGAATCTCATTGCATCACCGTGTTCACAAATTCATGTCTCATCAAATGGAATATATGGACGTTCCGCCAATTAAAGCGTATTTTTTTACTGTCAATTTATTTATACTCGTGGAATCCCTCTGTGGCTGGCATTTTGTATCTATTTTGTGATCGATTGAAAGGACATTTGAATGTACTTTATTCTGATCCGCAATCATAGGAAATCCACTCTGTCATGGCGCTGCGATAACAAGAGTTGGTAACAAAGTCTAAGCCATGTGGAAGATTATTGGTAACCAAGATGCTTTGCGGGTGAGAAACAATTTCACGTCGATTGTTGTTTCAAAACAAGTTGAAGCGACATTTTGTATTCTCCTTTTCATATACGCAAGTAGAAACCTTCTGACGGCTGGACGAGACAACGATCGCAGTGACAAGCTAGTGCTGATAGCACCGAGACCACAACGCCTGCAATGCATATTGGCTGCAAATGACTTAACCCTTTCAGCCCCAAGAAAATTATCAACATCTATCTTCTCCTAACAATGTCAATACAAAAGACAGCAGTTTGGTACTGAGAATAAAGAAACTGATGATAAACAGCTAATTTTTGAATTATAATTATAAGAAATGTATAGAGACTAGTAAGGAGAATTTGGCAATATGTCATTTGACGTGTTTGGGGCTGAAAGGGTTAAACTCTCCACATTTCTTATAAAACTTCCTATATGTAATAATTTCCTCTGTGTAAATATTAACACTTGTCCTGCTGAATTTTGCAAGATCTACAAATATTCAATTTTATGAAAATTGCAAACTCATTAATTTTAAGAAACAAGTAACACCAAAAACTCCTGCTCATAAAGACAAACAAAATGAGTGGTCATTTTATGGGTTTTCGTCAATTACTTCAAAGGTTAGGACAGTTTTTAAAAGTATTAGCAAAATCGTCTTCAGCAGGACATGGCTTAATATTAATGCGCAGAGAAGGCTGGGCAGACATTGGGCATTTGCCAGCACGATGACCCGGTATATGTCTAATATAAATTTCATAAATTCACAAAATGAATTTTTGGATAGTTATCCTACTGACTACCAATTGTCCTACTTATGTTATAGGAAGCTAGAATGAACATTGCTGTAGTAAAACGATTCAAATGACGACTAAAAACAGTAAATTAGACATCTTATACCTTCTTAAGTTTTCAAAAAGCTGCAGGATTTCAATTCAATTCAAAACAAATTAATTGGCAAGTCCATCTTCCCATATTTCAGGGGGAAAGAGAGGGTGGGTTCTGTTTTCTATTTTCTTAAGACGGGGGGCTTATAGATCAGATCCTTGACTGTTATTTCCCGCGTCAAATAAATTCATTCTAACAGAATACGTCAATTAAATACAATGATTTGATTTGTGATAAATGAAGAGCGAGGCCACACTGAGCCAGTAATGTGAGATATACGCTGAACGTATTTCTAAACATCCCAGCCATAATGTACTCACGGTAGTCACAAGTAAGCATTTGTTTCCTTGAAATCGAGAAACCTTGGACTATAAAATTATCTTTGCTTTCACTTCCAAATGCCTGTAGACCAATGCATTTTAGAATATTTCGAAACAAAAGTAAACCATTTGCAGAAAAAAAAACAGTTTCGTGTCAGTCACGCCGCTTTGTTTTGTTTGTGCTGTTCTTGTGAAATAATTCTAACCTTAAAAGGAACCAACATGTTGCTGTTCTGTGGCAGTCAAAGAAGGAAGACTGGTTGCTTGGAGAAGCCACCGGAACTATCCGAAGCAAAAACCTTTAAAAATTAAATAGTGCCTACCATATTTACACTTTACATGACTCTTTTAACACTTCCTTTAATCAGGAACTGTCAAGTTCCAATTTTAGACGCAAGTTACTTGCATCGGCAGTTAGATCAATTAAGAAAAGAATGTTCATAAGTTTAAAATTAAATCTCCTCTTCTCTTTGGATAATCCCGTAATTTCTTAGTTCCAATGCGACAGTCCCCATTGTGTCCCGGTAAGCCTGTAGTCCTTGCACAAGACTGAGGCATTTGTAGTCATTCGTAAAACCCGAGTTCAGTCCATGAATGGTCGAATAGATGAAGACGTTTACACCACACAAGTCTGCTGTGGCAAAGTTGTCCATTTCTGTTGCAAGCCACAACATTGTATCTCTCTTAATAAATCACAGGTGGAGCTCATTAGCTACTTTTGAAGCAACGTTCTTGAAATTGATTGAAGTCCCAGAAATTCGTTTGAAACGTACTCCGTTGAGTGACAACCGAGGCAACTTGCAAACCTCCATTTCCCACTGCACGTGATTGTTCTCTGCCGGGTTGCCATGGCAACAAAGTAATAGATACCTCTCGCGTTGGTCGTAATCGCAATTATTGGACTCAAGTACCTTCTTGATCTCTCGTACCATATCCTGAGGGTCCATGGAGCTTGTTGTTTTCATGCTCCATGTGAAGCGCAGTGAGCGTGGCTTCTCGCTGTTTTCCCCCACTGACCTATGGAGGCAAGGAACAACACGTGATTTTAGGATTGGTGACACGTGGTAGGCACGTGACACTTTAAGCGCCGTGGCAGGCTAGGCACGTGTTGCATTCAAGACTGAGATCAGATGCATGTCAGTGATTGGTTGGTGGGCAAGGACCAGTCCCCTGGCCGTGGGCGGACAAGGCCGTGCAGATTGTCTGATTTACACCCGGCTCTGTCTGATCGAGATTCTAGGCTGAGGAATTTTGGACGCCTGTGCACTGGAGCCGCGGGAAGACTGAGGCCTACTAAAGCCAACTTGTGGAGGGCGACTGGGAGTGAGGGTCGGTTGATCAGTAGACATTTCCGGCAGTCTTTCAGTCCTTGAATGTAAAAGGACAACTACTTTAATATCTAGATGAGACCGGCCTCGCCCGTCCAGTCAGCCGTCCTGTCCAATGTTTGCCTAATATTTTGGGCTCAGCTTGGCCAAGGGACTGTATCTGGACTTTTGTTCGGGAAATGGACAATGGAAACTAAATAAACTTTGAAAGCAACAATATACAGCATGAAATCCAGACAGCATTTAACATTAAGTGTTACAAGAAGATATTAAACAAGAAATACCTCGGAACCAAAGGAAAATAAATTGACCAAAGCAACATAAGTTACAAAACTGTCGTAACTGAATGATAAAGGAATATTGAAATATCAAACAAACATTTTTGGAGGTTTTAAGCTCACGAGAGTGGTCGACAGCCACCGACATAAAATAACCAGCTACTTTAGCAATTTTTTCAGCTTATCTTTTTCAGATGTTTTTGAAACTGACTTTGACGAACAAAGCAATACCGTGACGTGTTTTGATATATGATAAAAATTGCTGGGTTTTGCATACTTTAATTCTCAACGAAAACTTGAATTGTTTGAGAATCTATATCAAAGACTTGAAAGAATATTTCATCAAACACCAAATATCTGAAACTCGAGTTAAGAAAAACTCCGCTACGCATCGTTTTTTTCAAGTTTATTCTCTTGTATTTGATATATTAACGAAAAAGCCGAAACATTCAATAAAAATTACAGTAAAAGTATTAATTTGAATAGTAAAGAAATTCGTGTTGCATGTAATTCCATTGTGTATTGTGTTTTGATGATATGAAAAGCAAGAGTTTTATTAATGCAAAGTTAACCTTTTACCTCGGTGCAAACCTTGAATTTGCAAAATATAGTTTTTCACGCATTCTGCTTACTTTCTTTGCATGTTTAGTGCGATATCAATGGACTTGAACGTGGATAAAACCCACTATGGCGGCCTCCTCAGCGTGGCCATTAATAATGATACGGCCAAGAAATAAATCATTTCAATACGGACTCAGCCAGACTAGATGGGCCATTCCGGTCTTAGTTATAAGATCTAGTCATATCACTACAATATTACGTATATATATATTTTGCAGCATTATTGTTCATAGTAGCAGAATCGATTTCAAACTATATGTGATAGACCCTTTTCACGTGAAGAATGTCGATCCAAACCTTGATATTAGCACTTTGAAGATGCCAGAAACGGAAAGAATAAGTGAAAGTTGGTCAGCAGCTAAAAATCAAAATGTATGAACCCCTGAATTTGACATCGTCGCAGGTTTTAAGATAAATCCCCAAACTTTCGCTGCTTACCAGCTTTCACTTGTTCTTTTCATTTCTGGCATTTTTAAAGCGGTAACACCAAGTTTTTGATTGACATTCTCCACGTGAGAACAGTCTATTATGACAAAATTATTACATCCATCTTTTGAGAAAATGAAACGCAATTTACTTCAGTGCGGCAATTACAAAGGCTTTTGACAGTTTCTATGCTTTATCAATAGTGGTATTTAATAATAACAAAAACATGTAGATTAATTTCATTACAATGAAGGAATGGAATGTAAAGTGATAGGTAACCGTATGCCAATTCATAATTAATGAGATGTGAACAATGCAACCATACCACGTTGACTCAAAGATCTCCTGCCCAACATTCAGGGGAAAGATACAAACTGGGTCTTACTAATAATGGCAAAGAAGGAATCAATATGTCTGTTATCCTGTAAACTTTAAACCATTATCAACACTCGGCTTACCATTATTCAACCAATTTTCCCAATGGCCAACAAAACCTTATTTGTCTAGACTGTCATATAGAAAAATAACGTCTTTATGACCAGAATTTCACCAGAATCTGTGATCAGCCTTTATCAATATCAACTTTTTCACTAAAATTTCAGACGAATACTTGCAGGTTTTACTCTGACGAGGGTCGCATCCTTTTCCTCACTGTGGAGCCACCACATCAATTAATTATCATAACACGAAGCGTGATCTACCTTCTGTACCTCTTACTAAATCTTGATGTAAGTTTACTAAACAATGAGGGTCTGCCGCCGGCTGTTGGACTGCTGGGGTCATGACCTCTGTCGGGTCCATTCTGTGCTCGCTGTGCTCTCGTTTGTCCACTGTGAAATGTACTTCTTGCAGGGTTATTCCGGACTCCTAGCCTCGGAGGGGGTTGCGTTCTGAAATATAGTGATAAGAATGAAAAAGAGCCACTAAACTGGTAAAGTGTGCAAACATTTACGGGGGAGGTGTAGGTTGGTTTGGGATTTTTAACAGCAATTCTCTGAGCAAAGGTTTTTACTGGTTTCACTTAAAATCGATTCTACATGTCTGTAACAGCTAAATTTAATAACAGTTGCTTATGATGCATCTATAAACCGAACTAGCAATGGAATAACATTATCAGATTTAAATAAGGAAAAATATTTTCCAGCAAAATAGCTCCTGAAGAAATGCATTTCATTACTGATGTCTTTCGACTGACACATGCCAATGTCGGATTTGGTGACCCACGATCATCTCCATACAAAAATGTGAGAACTGTGTGACTATATTGGCAATTTTGAAGATCTATTCAGTGCACTAAATATCTGATCACTCGAAACTCATAGAGCAATACATGTTTCACCAAACATTTTCGGAAGCAAGAAATTTGTTTAAAGTATTTGAAACTTATCTCAGCTTCTTGGTACACACGCTTTAATCACAATCCGTTGAAACAAGCAAAGGAAAGAGCTTAGTTGCCTTGGTAACAGGTCAAATGAATCATGCCTCCAATAGCAAATCTGGTGTGTCACAGAAACAAGTACGAGGGTGTGCTGCAGGTTTGTGCCTCTGTAACCAGTCAAACTGAACTCACCCTTGTCTATATGCATCATCTTGATGCACATTGGAAGAGACTGGGGGTAAAGATCTGCGAGTTGGTGATAAGCGGTTGGTAATACCCGCAGGAGGCGGAGCCTTGGAATGAGATTGGGACTGAGGTCTGGGCCCAGACCCACTCGGCCCTGGTTCTGTGCCCGCTGTTGTGCTGTCATGAAGAAAGTGAAGAAGAAAGAATGCAAAGCTGAAGGCAAGAGTTTAGCTTATTATGGGGTTTAAAGTGAACATTGATTTAGCTTTATTTACTGCTTGTTTAGTTTACAAGGTCATAAACAGAAGACATTTTTATATCTCTCAGAAATTTCGAAAGGTGAATGAATAGTGATCATTTCATTTTGTCTCGAGTTTATTACATTAAAAACAAATCTAGTATTCAGTTAAGCAATATTAATGAAACGCTTATGATGGTCCATCAGAATAATGGTCTTTGGTTTAAACAGAGCTAATTACCAATTATAACATTAACATTACGGTTTTCAAAAATAACGATTTTGTATCTTTTAATTTATATCTTTTATGAAGCAGCAAAAACATATGTAGTCAAAATACAAATTATATTTGATGGTAGCAAACAGTGTTGATATTTCCCAGATGTCCCTACAGTTTTCAAATTGTATACAAGTAAAGAATGGACAGGGACCGTATAATTACTGTTACAGGCACTATTTACAAGTACTTTCACTGCACTTCAAGTAAACACATTTTCACGATTCGCCTTCAAACATTTATGCTTTGCTTTATTCAAAGTTCATGCAGCATTTTATTTGAGAATTATTTTAAAGTTTTACTCTTAATCGTATTCCAACAGGTTAATTCCGTACTCTTATTAATAAAACGACAAACTGTCACAGTGCATTAATGCAGTAGTCCTATCAGATATATATATTGTTTTATATTTATTTTGAATAAATAAAATTAGCAAAAGTAAAGTAAAGTAAAGTAAAGTAAAGCAAAGCAAAGCAGAGCAGAGCAAAGCAGAGCAAAGCAAAGTAAAGTAAAGCAAAGCAAAGCAAAGCAAAGTAAAGCGTAGCAAAGCAAAGCAAAACAAAACAAAGCAAAGCAAAGCAAAGCAAAGAGTAGCACAAGCAAAAGCAAAGCAAAACAAAGCAAAGCAAAGCAAAGCAAAGCGTAGCAAAAGCAAAGCAAAACAAAACAAAGCAAAGCAAAGCAAAGAGTAGCAAAAGCAAAGCAAAGCAAAGCAAAGCAAAGCAAAACAAAACAAAGCAAAACAAAGCAAAGCAAAGAGTAGCAAAAGCAAAGCAAAGCAAAAGCAAAGCAAAGCAAAACAAAGCAAAACAAAGCAAAGCAAAGCAAAGCAAAGCAAAGCAAAGCAAAGCAAAGCAAAAGCAAAGCAAAGCAAAACAAAGCAAAGCAAAGCAAAGCAAAGCAAAGCAAAGCAAAGCAAAGCAAAGCAAAGCAA
>JANUFV010104851.1:5000-10293 GCA_024757865.1 Epizoanthus scotinus | reverse complement strand
ATGAAATTGAAATTGTATTATTATTGCATTATTACTTTGCTACAAGCTACATTTCAGCACAAACATTCCTCATAACATGAAAAAAACTGTCTGTATTGGATATGTGGTTTGCGAGTAGTGCACAGATCGCCGCCCAGCCAATGGAAGGACATGCGAAACAAAAGAGCTCTATTTTGCCGGATGTTGTAACTATAATAGTGATTCTGCAAGAAATTATGCCAGCATTGATGACCTTTCCTAACAACCTTTAATATTGTACTTTTACGCTCTTGATCGGTCGTACATAGCAGATAAAATTCGAAGAAAAAGACAACTAGATCCTGATTGCTAATACTTTTAAATATCTGAACAGTTGTGATATCGATTTTATCGATTGATTGATATAATTACTAACCATTATCTAAATAGTATCACTATTTATTAATTTATTGAACGCTTTTTGATGTCAATGCAAAATGAGGATTTGAATGCCATTACCAAGCATGATATTGAATAGCTACAGCAAAAGGGAGTTACGTTTCAGTCTGAGCGCTCAGAAACTGAATATTGATGATGAAATTGAAATAAAGATCAAGTTGTTCATGGATAGTTTGAGTTGGAAGTTGTTTGAAGTTGTCCACACTCTTGTTCCGTTCTACACGAACTTTTGACTACATTATTTCAATATTTGGCAAGTCAACATCGTCAACATCCAGGTATGTGATAAAAAAATGTGAAATAGAAGTCGACATAGCCCTGTAATACTCTGTAAAAATATTGATATACATTGTAATTCTAATTTAAATGATCTGGAGTGATCGCATCATTGGTCAACCGAACTCGGTCGATCTCCATTCCACTGACTTTCGTGGAAAATAAATTCAGCTTAAGAGGCACAAATCCTCCTCCTGGTAAACAGCAGATGTGTGTACACCGTGGTCTGTCATTTTCATTTCAACCTGAAGCGCTAAAGTACAAAAAAATATAATCTCGGTGCTTGTGGGCCATTATTCAGACCAAAAAGAAACAAATAATATATGACATATGGCCAGAGGGTATAATTTCGGAGAAAGCGTTGTTTTAAATCAAATCGCACACGTTATTAGAATTAGGTTCCTTTCTTTCAATCATGCCGATCAAAACATTATCTAGAAGCGGTTGTTTTTAATTATGTGCAAGACTGAGTGTGCACGTAAAATATAAAAACTGTCATTTGTTTTTATACACTGAGCTATCGATAGCATTTGAACATTATTGTCCAAGCGTAGAGAACCAACAGTGTTTTGACTATAATATTATAGACAATGGTGCTAACAAATCACTACCTGATTTAACCAGAATGGAAGATGCAATTGCAAACCGGGTTTTGTAAAGGTTTATCCAGCGTATTATAAAGTAGGCTATTATAAATAGTTGATACCTATCGATAAGGATTTATCCGCTAAATATTTCGTTATTGAACAACCGGGATCAGGCTAGATCAGTAGCCTGAGATAAAGTGAGATAAAGTGACCAGCTGTTGTTGCGGAAGATCGAGAAACTATCGTGAAGATTTGTTGTCTGGGATCCTCAGTTATTGTTGATTTGTGCATGTGTGTGTGTGCGTATGGTTAATACGGTCTGCTACTACAACAACAGCAACAACAACAACAACATCAACATCAACATCAGCACCAACATCAACATCAACATCAACATTAACAACAACAACAACAGCAGCAACAGCAGCAACAACAACAACATCAACATCAAATCAACATCAACATCAACATCAACATCAACATCAACATCAACATCAATATCAACATCAACATCAAATCAACATCAACATCAACATCAACATTAATAACAACAACAGCAGCAGCAACAACAACAACAACAACGACAACAACAACAACAACCACAACAACGACGACGACAACAACAACAACAACAACAACAACATCAGCAGCAGCAACAACAACAACAACAACTGAAACTACATACAACTTCACCAAAAACAAAAAGCAGATTCTATTCTTAATCTTCGGTGACATACAAAATAATTATTAGCACACGTGATAATGGATTGTGGCAAAGTTTTCAACTGCTAATTTTGTTGCTAATGTTTGGCTTGACTTTCATCTAATTGCGAAAATTGTGTAACACAAGACAGATAGTTATGAATACGCAGCCTGCAGCCGGAACCCGGGATTAGATTAGCTTAAAACGTTTAGAACTAAATTATATTCTGCTATCATTAAGCATACGAAATATATTAAACTGTACGGCTATAAGATGAACATTTCTAGCTACAATTTTAAACAGCAGTTCAGGAATTGCATCCGAGTGCAAAGGATTGAATAACAAAATGAAGAATCTCCAACTAGGGCCGCTTGCAACTCAGAATATGGAAAGATCTCCCTGGTTTCTAGACAGTAAAACAAAACTGCGTTAATCTTGTCTTTCTATTCCAGTTGCAGACATGATAACACTAGTCCTGGTGTTTGGTATTATTGCTGTTACAGAAGGAGGGAATTGTCCGATTCCTATCCCTGAGAACCTAACTGAGGTCGACTGTAGGAACAAGCAATTAACCAGTGTTCCTCTTCTTCACTCTGGACTAGTGAGGGTGTAAGTATATAAACTGTAACAAACAACAGTTTTGTGTCATGACCAGATTGTAGTTTGTTATCGTGAATATGTATTAGGTTATCACTCCTTTTGTGTGTTATAAGGACAATTTAGGAGAAGATGAACTTCCGGTGCAGTTAATATTACATAATGCACTAACAATGCTAGATGCTGAGTTAACTTTGGGCTAATGACTTAATGTGCCAGTTAAAAGACACAATAATGAAGAGTAGCTCATTATATCAACCATGTGGCTTTCTCATAATATATTAGATACATGTTCGCAAATAGCTGAGATAGTTTTAATAGTCAATCTGTAGAGTGTGGTTACTGAAGTTGAACGCAGACTATCAGATATTTCTTTTTACACATATTTCATCAAGTGGAACTGGAAAAAATGTCGTTTCAACTCTACAATTAAAGTACTAATGCGACAATTGTCATTTTATTAACAGAGATTTGTCTAGAAATAATATAACAAGACTGCATCCGAGAGCATTCTCAGGGTTGACGAAAGTAACCTACTTGTAAGTAATATTGGAATCATCTGGCAAAATGCGTTAATTAATCGTTATTGCAGATTAACGGTCATCCGTTATCAGTAAGGGATTATTAGTTGACAATATAATACTCCAATAGCACCTTCACACGGGACTCTAAACATGTTAATTTATAATAATCAAGTTTGACAAATGATGTCGGTATTTAAGCCGGCCAGGGTAGCTCATAACTTGTTTTAACAACTTGGTTGGTCAATATTTGGCATTGATTAAATATTACGTAAGCCTTTAAATAATCTATACAAATGACTATAACTGATCCAATATGATTCTAGTTTGAATTATGATATTTGAATAAGCACTCTCTATCTAAGATAAAAGGGAGGAAGTACATGTACGATAATCAAGTATTTGTCCAAGTTTTATATTTAGCAATGGTATTAACTTACTTTGTATCATTGAATTGAGCCTATGGTTTCAATTATTGCGATCTGTTAACCAACGAAGGTCGATCTGGAGATCTGGAGATCGGAAAACGTATTTGCCGTTGCGTTAGCAATACAATATTAGAAACGTATTGAGATTTTAAGATGTCAATACATATGAATTATTAGTCAGTCTATCAGCCAACATGGCTGGGTGTTTTTATACGAGTCGATATTTATGAAATATCTATATTGCCCAGCACTCACATACAAACACACACACACACACACACACACACACACACACACACACACACACACACACACACACACACACACACACACACACATACACACACACACACATACACACACACACACACACACATACACATAAACACACACATACACACACACACACACACACACACACGCACAAAGCGAGATACATGGACGTTGCGCTCATGTAGTTAAGTAGAGTTATTGTTAGGATTTATTGTTGTTTTTGAACTGGTTACAGGAACTTAGGATACAATGCCATCACATCTGTTCCGAACCGTACCTTCCATGGCATGAAGTCGCTAAAAACACTGTAAGTGTGTTAGCCCTACGTAATCACCTAATATAGGGGACTGGGTACTAGTAATACAATTTGATGTTCCGAGCATAAAATAATGCACGGGGGTGTTATTCTTTTGATGAAGTTGTTATTGTTATTGTTATTGTTGTTGTTATTGTTGTAGTTCATCTTTTCCTTCTTCTTCTTCTTTTTCTTCTTCTTCTTTTTTTTCTTCTTCTTTTTTCTCGCTCCTGCTCTCGATTTCGTTTTCGCTTTCCTTCTCGTTCTCATTCATTTTCCTATTCGCGCTCTTTTCTCGTTTCGCGCTCTACTTGCAGTAAGCAATACAATATTCAATCTATCTTGTGTGGTGGGACGCATTTCAGGACATTCTATTTTGACATTCGTAAAACAGTAAACGCTACCAACTTGAAAATTTTCTGATTTTTTTAAAATGACTGCCATGACGTCATACTGTATAGAGCTAATTGCCAAAATATACATCATGTACTAATTAACTATACTACCTATTTTATAATTAGGAAATTAAAAAAAATAGGAAATTAGGAAATTAAGTGGGTGGAGTGCTGGGGGAGGAGGTGAATAAACCTGCCGCCGAAGTAAGGTTAATTATTTTAGTGCTAGTCTAAACGATACGACTTTCATTTTACAAGGAATTGGGATACAATTACTACAGTACAGTGTGTACAGTAGCTACAATGTTTCTTTATTTCTCTTCAAATCATTTAATATGTTATAGTCTTTATAGATTTTGAATAGGGCGGTATTATTGTTATAACGTTTTTAAAAATATGTGTATCTACCTAATAGAACTATACATAATAAGCACTTTGCTGTCATAGAAAATAAAATGTGTGCAACTTTCAAATACAGTGTTTCAAATATGTTGACTATTCTTTGCTTTCCAAGTTCACGCGAACGGCCACCAACCGGCAGTTTTCTCGCTTGCAAATTCTACTTCTGTCAGTTTTGTTTCATACTTGGTTATTTACTTATCTAGTTTATAAAAATATTATGAACAATAGACAGAATATTGCATGTCCGCTTGGAGATACGAATTTTTTCTTTACGTTTTGAAAATCTCCTCCATCTCGTTAACTTATGTTTAAACGTATTTCTGCAATATATTTTATAAATTATGTTTATCAATATAATAATATATTTGACTTAACGACTATCATTGATTCCATAGGGAC
>JANUFV010104851.1:0-2500 GCA_024757865.1 Epizoanthus scotinus | reverse complement strand
ACTTGCGGTTTATTTTTTTTTCAAAAGTTTACCATTTAAAATAGAACTGTATCGTGGAATCGAAAATATATTGTGTTCTTTATCTATTTCTTCAACGATTAAAATACTGTTTTAAAAGAGACGAAAAAGCTAGCTGGATGTAATGACAAACATTTACCATCGCTTCTGGACTGTGTTTAAGAAAATTGTACACAATCGTAATTAGTGATTAATGCATAAAACTGTTTGGAAACGAATTACTGTGGTCTTGGTTTATGCTGTGTTTGAACCATCCACCGAACTTACCGTGCCAAATTAAGGGAGCAGACAAATTATTAATCGGTCCACAAGGTTATAAATAGAGCTAAAACGGGAAAAGTATCTATTCATCACAAGCAATTATATTTTCTGAACAATGCGCAGATTGCGTAAATATATTGGTTAAGTGTTCGACAACTTGAAATTTAATAAGCATAAATCATTGGTGCATTGCGACCACAACAAGAAATATTGTCAACTATAATTTTTTTATTTTTTTACAAATTACAAATAATTTTACGCAGCGACCAACTCCAATTATATCAGTTACTTTTAGCAATATTTTTTGGTTTTATGTTTCGGCCACCCGGCCTAGCCTTCTATCTAATATCTATTTATCTGTCAATCTCGCTCCCAGAGCCCACGTTCTTTTAGGCCTGCGGCGAGAAACCAAGGGCTCTGGAATAAAGCACGTGCCAGTCCACGATCTGCGGACTACCATATAAGGAATTTTGATTGTCCGTTGGTCTGTTAGTAGCGCTGACACGTGTTTTAATCGAGAGACCTTTGTTCCTGTCTATAAAGCACGTGCGGCTCTATTTTGAATCTTTCTACTCTAGTTGCTTATGAAATATTTATGGTCCCCAGACAACATCACAGAGAGTTAAACACAGACAGCAAAAAAGACAGACAGACAGACAGACAGACACACACAGACACGCATACACACACACACACACACACAAAGAGAGATACAGAGACGTTTCGCTCATGCAGTTAAATAGGGTCTATATTATGTTTTATTGTTGTATTCTAACTGGTTACAGGCTTTTAGGACACAATGGCATCACATCTGTTCCGAACCGTACCTTCGATGGCATGAAGTCGCTCAAATCACTGTAAGTATCTTAGACATCCCTAATCACTAAATATGATGTTCCCCTAGCACAGAGTATTGTACAGGTGTGTTATTATTTTGTGCGTCCTTGATATTCTTGATTTTTGTTGTTGTTCTCGTTTTTATTGTTGTTGTTGTTGTTGTTGTCGTCGTCGTTGTTGTTGTTGTTGTTATAGTCGTTGTTGTTGTTGTTATCATTGTGGTTGTTGTACATCTTCTTCTTTCTTTTTTTTTGCTCTCGCTCCTGCTCGTGCTGTCGTTTTTCTTGTCGTTCTCGTTCATTTTCCTATTCGCGCTCTTTTCTCGTTTCGCGCTCTACTTGCAGTAAGCAATACAATATTCAATCTATCTTGTGCGGTGGGACACATTTCAGGACAATCTATTTTGCCATTCGTTAAACAGTAAATGCTACCAGCTTGAAATGTTATGATTTTTCCAAGAAATGTATTGGAGGGGAATTGGAATTGGAAATCATAGCTGTATATATTGCTTTGAGGTCATGCCAACAATGTAATTTTACCTGGGATGCTTTTACAGAAATTGTAGCAAAGATGAATTATATGTATTTTCATTTAATCTTCTCGTGTTTAAAATATCCTCTGTCTCGTTAGCATTGCCCACCCGTGAAGTTATTATCAATACTCGAAATAAAAAATCGTATCTCCACGCGCCCAAGTAATATCCTCTATGTACATAATGGATGTAAAAATTCGTCAAAAAAACTATTTGAAAGTAGTATGAACATCATCCGATAATCTTTCAGCCAGTCCTGCTGGAATTACACTATTAATCTCATCATAATGTTATTGATAAATAATCCTAAAGTATGTCGAATGCTTTAAACATATTTC
Organism: Epizoanthus scotinus; assembly: GCA_024757865.1. Classification (NCBI taxonomy): domain Eukaryota; kingdom Metazoa; phylum Cnidaria; class Anthozoa; order Zoantharia; family Epizoanthidae; genus Epizoanthus; species Epizoanthus scotinus. Next base: position 514 of record JANUFV010104851.1, on the reverse strand, counting down.
TGAAATATATTTAAGTTGAACTGGTCATAAATAAGTTGATCAATTTGGTTATTAAATTATCTTACGAGTGTCCTTGATTCCATAGGCACTTAGCTGGAAATCGTATAACTGCAATTGGACCTGAAACATTCTCTGGTCTGTTGAATCTTAATTACCTGTAAGTCGTCCACAAACTCTACTTCAGGAATGCGGTATTCACGACGTGTCCAAGTATTTTGATAAGCAATATTTTGTCAATTAGTTAGTTAGTTATTATTGCTCTACTTGATGTTACTGTTTGCATTATGTTATTTTTGTTTGTTTTTCTCGTTGTTGTTATTGAGTTGTTCTTGTTCGTCTGTTCTCGTGTTGGTTTTCTTGTTCTTATTTTTGCTGTTGTTGTTGTTCTTGTTATTCTTGTGGTTGTTGCTGTTGTTGTTGTTGTTGTTACTTTTGTATTTCTTGTTCTACTTGCTGTAGTTGTTCTTATTGATATTGTTGTTGATATTATTGCTGTTGTTGTTGTTGTTGTTGT
>JANUFV010104740.1:0-10293 GCA_024757865.1 Epizoanthus scotinus | reverse complement strand
TACGGTCTGAGGCGCCAAAAATTAAATAAGCCCCCAGCCTCTTGATATCATGTTCTCTAGTACGGTGACTGAACTGGCGTAACTGTTGCGTTATTCTACAATACTGTTCAATTTCGTTTATCAGGTCAAAAACGGCCTAGTTTTGCAAAATTATACATATTAAATTTATTTGAAATTGCTGAAGTTTGTGTTTTTTCCCCTTGGTAGGCCGTTGAACGTCATTTTACCTGTCACAATTATAAATAAAAATAATTGTGAATTTTTAAATAACATGAAAATGTATTTAGCCCCCAGCCTCTAATAAGCTTCCCCCCCCCCCTCCTTCTAATTAACCCCCGGTCCAGAAGCACCGAAAAAAAATAAGCCTCCAGGGAGCTTAAGCTAGGAAATACGGTAGTTTCACAGCTCTTAGACTTATTTATACCAGAGGTAAAACCTTACCGCTGTGAGAGGTGTTCTCGCCAACGGTAGGTTTGACTATCATTATATCTAATGTAGTCGTTGTATTTCTCTTAGGTTTTCCTTGATCTTCAACCATGATCTGAAAAACAATTGTGTATACATATATTTGTATTTATTTGATATATATATGGCTAAAAATTGGTGTTATATGTAAAAACAAGCGTTTTCGGTCCACTTGACCATCTTCAGGATATACACATTCATCTTCATTTTATTTTCCAGAATACTCTCACAATTACAACACTTTTTACATCTCATGAATTTAAACTATACATAAAGTGTAATTTACATTGTTATAAGAGAAAAGGGAGCACGATAACCATAGCCACTGTAGAGCAGAGCAAGAGACTGGAATATAGTTTTAAATTTTGTCATGCGCAGTGCTGAGAAACTATTTTTTTGGGCAATGACCGAGATTCGAACTGGAGACCCATGCATCGCCTCGTCACACAACAAAAAGGAGCGCTCTTCCACTCAGCCACGCATCTTGTACCGCATGTTTGGAGTTTTAGTGACATATCTTTCATTTTACACACCGTATAACCATTCATACGAAGATGCTGTGTTCCAAATGTTGAGTACGTAGGACCAATATCCGAAGAGTACGAATTATTTATTTATCTTGTTTGGGTAATTATTTATATACTTCGCCATAAAGCAAGAAGATATCACAAAGCAGGCTCCAATACGAGGTCCCAGTACAAAAATTTAAAACAAAAATACTCTGGATACACTAGTAGTTGATGAATTGATTAATGTTTTGATTAAATATTGAAATGATTGGCTGGGATAATGACTAATGAGGTGGAGGATCCATGTTTAGGACCTTGTTAATTACAAAGGCAATTTGCAACTAAAATAGTTACTAATGTGTTCGCTGCTACGCGTTGGGCGTATATTTTTTCGTCTGGCTGAACGTGGGTTTTGACTGCATACCATATATGGGCTGCTAAAATATTTTAGGCTTGCTCAAAATAGTTACGGAAGGCTTAGTAAAATGGACAGATCTACAATAACATTGATTTATAATGGTGTCTGAAATCAAAACTAGGTTTACATCATACTTCAATACAAGCAACGCAATGCAAAGGTTCCTTATCTTTATTGACCCTAATTGTAGTTTTGGTCAAAACTGCGGTGATTCTACGTCACAAATATAATGCAGGTAAACTGCAAACTGATAAGCTCACCTGCACAAAGATAGAAAGTTGTCGCAGTTTTTCTCCAACCGACAAATTGAAACTGGATTTAAATCAGGGATGTATATATTTCGATGTACCTTTCTTCTCGTGAAGCTCATTGCGGTCATACACCTGACTATCTGTGAATGCAAGACACATTCAGTCGGTTGTCTGTAAAGTGCTCGGTCCATACCTGAACCTCGTCCTCGCACACCTCTGGATACTTTCGTTTACTCGGAGACTGTCCAAAATATAACTCACCATCCAGTTGCTTCAATATACCTCATCGTGCAGGGTACTCCACCGGTTTCTTGGTACATTTTCTACTTTTCCTCCAAATGGCTTCCTTACATGAAGAAATATTTTCTCATAACTAGTTTTGCAATCTGTTTTGCACGCGTTCGATTTCCATATATGGTATGCAGCCATTAACCAAGTTCGGTCTCAGAAAAAAATTCCACACTCGCGAAGCAACGGAAACAGTGGTAACGAGTGTAAGACTATTTTTTAAAAAATAAGACTATTTTTAAAAACATCATTGTGTACGATTAGTTATATTCCAAAGTTAAGGCAATATACCTCAAGCAAATAGGACAAGAAAGGTTCACCATCTAGTTGTTTGGTAGTTACAATGGCTCCCGTGTTGCTGATTCCAAACATATTTCCACTATTCCCTCTTGTTATAGCAAATACAATCTGAGGAGACACGGTCATGTTAAAAGGTTGAATGTATGATCAGAACCGAATGATAATAATGTTGGGTATCGGAATATATATGGGCGATTATTGAATTTGCTTATAACATAATAATACGCAGATACAACAAAGTTTGCTGTAACAGTGATAGCAATTTCTAACAGTGCTGTAATAGGCCGAGAACAGCTACTAGCTTTGTGACAGTGATGGTAACAGCTAGCAATGCAGCAAGAGCGATGGCAACAATTGTTCAGAATTACAAACACCGACAATTTGGTATAATTGCACTAATGTTAACACTATAGTGTTAGGCTCAAATGCGAGATTAACTAACGGTGATTAACACACAGATACAGATACAGATACAGATACAGATACAGATACAGATACAGATACAGATACAGATACAGATACAGATACAGATACACATACACATACACATACACATACACATACACATACAGATACAGATACAGATACAGATACAGATACAGATACAGATACAGATATATACAGGTGCTCTCCGTAGGGCTTTTCAGCTACCTGTTTACAAGTAGTAACAGTGTTCAGCAGTTGAGGGATTTAGCCAGACCGCCGAATGCAGTTCACAACAGTTCTATCTGAGAAGCCACAACGCGGGCTTTAGCATATTCCTATCGACAAGTGCGTGGGTTTATTTAAGCCCCACGATAGAATGTCGAGAGACTATACCAACGGCTTAACGTCCCTGTCCACTTTTGTGGTGACTGTGTTGTCAGTCGAATGGCAGCTGTCATCACTGGTGTGATATAACTATAAAATAATTGGCAGTAGCTCTTCACTAAGAAACAGAATAGGATATTCCTCATTGGTTAATGTGGAGATTATTGGATGGGTATTGCGTGGAATAGACGTTTAGTGAGTGGATGACCAGAATTGGTGGAAAAAAATACATTTGTTACTTTCTTTTATATAAAATGGTTGAAATACATTCTTAAGTTTTGGCAAATGGCGCCAATTATTTGAAATTGCTAACTAAGATAATAACTACTTACCTGTCCATTTTCATTACTGTCCGAGGCCGAAACCTGCTCAGATGGTTCATAACGTGTAAAGTCAGTTAGCAACAACACTACATTGCATGACAATTTATATAATTCAAATTGTAAAATAACTCGAAACAAAGACACCACGTCCTATTTACTTTTTGACAAACTCGTCCCAAAACATGTTTTTTATGCCCTGAGCGGGACTCGAACCCACATCTCCTTGGTCACCAGTTGGGCGTGCTATCCACTGCACCGTTAATATGCTCGTCATGCTGGCAACATAGTGAGTTATTGAGGTGAGTTGGAAAGCCGTGGGGATCGCTGACGGGCCCAATTTAATCTTCACTTAAATGTGTTCCTGATCTCTATAACCCTTTCGGGTTTTGACAACAACAAACTGAAAATTTCGAGGTCTGGAAAAGTTAGCTATCGTAATATAACTAGAAACAAAGACATGACGTCGTATTTTCTTTTCGACACACTCGTCCGATAAAAATTGGCTTTTGTCAAATTTCAAATTTCGTGTATTTCAAATGCCTTTAACAAAACTATTGCAAAGAAAGCTATCAAAATGGATTCATGCATAACAAGACCGAACAGCATTGTGGATCGGTTACAATCAAACGAAAAGTACAAACTGCCGCAACAGAAAACGTATAATCGTTTAAAATGATAGTTAACTACGTTATAAGGCTTTCCAATACACTCAAGATATTTATCGCAGTTGGTTACCCTAACTAATAATTGCATTAGTTGATTAAATTGACATTACTTTTGATAAAGTATTGTAATCGCAATTTAAATTAATTAAAAGTTAACAATTTTAGGAATATGGCGAATCGAAGCTATATTAGCACGAAATAGAAGGGAGAAACTATACCTGAAATATAGTAGTTCCAGCAGCTATATTACTCATAATAGTCGTTGAGTATGGACCATTTATAAACAGCGGCTCGTTGTCATTGACATCTTGAATGTTGACAAGTATAGATGTGACAGAACTCTCGCAACAAGCTCTTTCAGATCTTGCAAACAGAAGGACTTCGTAATGCCAGCCGTTTTCATAATCTAGTTTCCTTGCTGTAGTCATTATGCCGTTTTTGGCATTGACTGAAAACCTGAAATAAGATATTGGAGTAGAGCTGAGCAAATAAATGTAACGCGGATAACAAAAACAAGAACAATAATCGTTAAGCACTGCAAATTAGAGAGCTGCCTTTGAAATGTTTCCGGAATTAATAAAAACTGAAATAGAACGTGTAATTCATTGTAAGCATTCGTTTAAGATATGTTCCTATTCCTGAATACTTGGAATACATTCTATGTTTTGTGCCCCTAGAGTCAGAATAGTCAGATAATTCTGGAATATTTCCGTATAACCCAAACGAATACCACTTAATCATGTCTTGAGTCGAGTGTTTATGCCGCTCGTGACTACCTAATACATTTTAACCATAGCTGCGTTAAAACTGTTGAAGAGACGATATGTATATACTTACATAAATGCGTGGTATCCTCTTAGAATATAAGTAGGGCCTCCACATAAGACTGTATTGCCATCTGTTGCCTAACATACAATGACAAGAATGAGCGTATTCCAAAACTTCCGTACGCGGAAGTGTCATACTTGTAAAAGCCCTAATTCAGTGGGCGGCTTTACATGTATCTGATTTCATAATATCTCTGGGTGTTTACTAAGATAAACGCTCATGTAAATGAAAACGGTGATGAAGGAACAAGAATAGATTTGTGAGTATTTGAATAACAATCTGCAATGTAAATGCAAACCATCTCTAGCAGTATATTCCCCAATTTAGACGATTATGTGAAACTTTGCATATGTTTTAGTGACGATTTGAAGTTTCTCACTCCCATTTCACTTCACTCAGCGACTCGTTCGAGGCTTTCAACTCCTGGAATTACTTTTCAGAGACTGTTAGAAAGTCATGGCCCCGATTCTTTAAGAAGTGAATAGCGCTATCACAGCGCATAAATCTTATGTAGGGAGTATAATTTTTCAAGTAAATAGTTCATACTATTTTAAAAGTAGTATCACACTCATAAGCTGGATAAGGATTTATCCGTTGGGTAGCGGCAATTCACAATAAAAAGATCAAAATATGGACATATTCTTAATTTTTCTTTTTGGAAATTCTAGTTTCCTTTTATACTGACATTATAACATTCTGGTATACTAACGTTTCCATACATCAGTACGATTGTGCATATATACCAAACAAGAGAGAGCATACTATATAACTAATGTTGAGTGAATATGATGGTAACATGATATATTATATTTTCACTCACCGTTACTTGTGCTACAAAAGTACCAGCTGGTGTTTCTTCACGTAAGGTAAAGTTGTAAGATGAGCTATTGAACTCTGGTTTGTCAGCCTTGCATTGCGTTTCGCTGTCGTTTACAAAGTGCACCCAAACCATTGCGCTACTAGAAAACTTCTCCTTAGATAGGGTTTCATTTGCAGTAACCTATTTTGAAATAGGTAAACAAAACAATGTTATTTCAAAGTAGATACGCGTAACCTACATTCCAATCTCAGTACAACGACAACACGAAATGTAATGCAATGAAGATTACAAATGTATATTTTAGGTTACTGTGCACCTCGAGCGGTGTTTTTAGTTATCAGGTCGTAGCTCCGTCAATATGCGCCAGATAACCCATAAACCTATATACCACTGGAAAGCTTATGAAAGTTTCTAAATTGCTGTATGAATTAGTTTAAATTGCTTTTATGAGTGAATATTATCGTGCTGTTTCCAACCAAACATTTACCTCTTCTGGAAGTTCCAAATCCTTCACATTTTACTTTCTAGGCTATCAATTGTCAATTTGCTAAGTTCAGCACAGGGTGTAAATTTCGTGTCGGCGATTTTACTAAATTGTTTTAGTTTTTCTTTTATGGCTGACGTTCTCTACTCGTTTACTCAAAATATTTTAACTTTCTAGAACTAGATATCATAGTAGTTGACTGACTAATACAAACTAAAATTGCCAAAACAGAATTAATATACACCCTGTCTAGAAAAGGATATTAGAAAAAGAAAGAAACCAAAGTTTGAAAAAGATCCCAGTAACTGATATAAAGTACTGAGTAATAACATTAAAGTTGCTATGTCACGGCTATTTAATGCATTTTTGCGATGTACAAAATTCTCCACACATCAAAGGAAATCTAAAAATATTAGTTTACCTTGATAAAAAAACATAAGTATATGATTATGATAAGTCGTAAATGAACGTAGATGGTTACAATTGGTGAAGATTAAAACGGATTACAAATTATTTATTCAATTTCGATTCATGCTAGACATTAAACAAGATAATAGATTCGCTTGCATTTAGACACTTTGTTTTCACCGTATATAACAATTCTATCATTTCTTGCTATCCTGTTGAGCTTACAATTTATGTTTCGTGACTGTCAAGACTTTGTTCCTGGAGAGCATGCGCATTACCGTGACAATAGCCCCTTTAAAGCTATGTAATGAGAAACTTGATTGCAAGCTAACTCTGTTGTTGTAGTTAGTGCAGGAATGAGGCTATAATGACTCACAGGAAAAGATAATTATTCTAGCCTTGATGGATTGATTTAAACTAAAGGCTTTAAAAGTACATTGCAAAAGAGCGAAGCTGTAACGTAAAACGCAGCTCTGACATGGAACAAAGTAAATTATAGTAACTCTAGAGATAGACAAGTGATAATACTCACAAAGAAACTAATGTTAGTTTTCATTTGGAGTGCCAGTGTAGAGTTAATTCGAAGATGGCCGCTCTGTTTGTTAATAACGAAGGCTGTACTATCTCTTCCGGCTAAGGAGTACTCGAAATATCTGTTGAGAAACTAACAAGACAACAATGTTGAATACACTTCAATAATTGCTGTTTAACCCTGTTGTGTCCTATCTTGTTGTGCTACTTTCCAATATTTCTATATTATTGTATTTTAATATCTCTATTTCTCTTAATTTCTTAATTTTCCAAATAAGAAAAACAACATTTTAAAATGTGTTGATATCAATCGTTGTCGCTTTCGCTGTCACCAGCGTTGTCGTTGACGTTATCGTCATTATGATTATGGACATCTCCATCACTAGTGTTATTATCATTACAGACTGTCTTTGATGTTGCAGTTGCCGTTGCTCTTAATGTTACTGTTGTTGTCACAGTTTATTACGATAACCATAGTCATAGACATTGCTTATTGTTATCATTAGAATCATTGCAAACAGAGAAGAAAGGAACAAAAGGAACTAAAATGTAGAAACTAGACAGAAAACAAGGAATACATTGATTACAAGTTTTATTCATGTTAATTCTTCTATCGTTACAGTTGACAAGAACGATGATTCGGCACAAACTGGTAATAAGTTAACATTTGTTGTTTTCCGTATTTCAAAGTTTTACTTTTTGCTATTATTTCCTACCATGCTTTCTTCAGAGGAAGAATTTACCTTTAAGCTTTTAATGCAAAGCATCACTGAACAAAATAATTATAACAGTAATTACTATTTCTATATGAGAAATATTCATACTTTGTACAAAAGATAGTTTAAAGAGACTCTGAAGTTCGATAAATATTTAATAGATAGATGCCAGACGCGTGACCATACTACATAATGTTTACCGATTTGTCGTTGTCTTGGGCATCAAAACGTTCGATGATGGTCAGACCGTGTCGTGCCAGGCTACTCTTTACTGAAACACTGTATAATCCTTTCTGGAAATGGGGTTTGTCAAGGTTTACACTCAAAACCGTGATCAATACTTCTGATGTTGCGTTGAAACTGTAATCAGTAACCTCAAATGCCTGATTGAGAAATGCAGAACAAATCATTGTACATTGCACACGCGAACTTGAAAGTTTTGCTGTTGTTTTTTTACTAACTAAGTATAAGTAATGTTTGTTATAAAGATAGAGGGAAAATATCTCACGTAGAAACGGCCAACGGCAAACGCGGGATAATGTGGTCACGTGGACTTCTTTGACGTTTACGTCTCACAAATACGTTGAGCAAAATGTATATGTTTTAAAACATAATACAACGCAACGAGGTTATTAAGATTTTTACTATATGGTATGGTGTGGTGTGGTGAGGTGCGGTACGGTGTGGTGTGGTGCGGTGCGGTGCGGTACGGTATGGTATGGTATGGTATGGTATGTATGGTATGGTATGGTGTGGTGTGGTGTGGTGTGGTGCGGTGCGGTGCGGTGCGGTGCGGCGCGGTACGGTACGGTACGGTATGGTATGTATGGTGCACATCTTCCAACTTAACTAAACTGACCTGTACCATAAGGCGATAAAACATGCCATCAACTCTTCCTAAAACTGTGATACTACCAGTTTCATTGTTAATGCCAAAAACTCCGTCTTCGTTTCCTATACGAAATAGACGTTCGAACCATTAGAAATACTGATAAAACACACAGAGCATTACAATTTAGTTTAGTTTATCATTATATAACTTCATAATATGATGCCTTTTAAATATGGCTTGACTCTGGCTTATAAAATGTTTGCAAACAAAACAGTTGAGTTGCTAGTCCGCAATCCGTATAGCGACAGGTCTGTACGGTAAAATACAGGCCTGGCTTTCAGACAATCATAACGCAGGGATTTAGTTATAGATCTGTCAATCTAGCTAGCCATATAATAAATACGTTATATTAGCCGAGTGCAAGGTCCGTACGGTAAGTTATGGACCCGGCTTTTCTTTCCTTTTATGGCCCAAGTGCAACGCATATCATCAACAAATGTCTCTTCTTCAAAATAATCTACTGATCAAATTGCCCTTATAGAGGGTTTTCACGTGACGTCATCAAAACTACAATACCTTCAAAACTGTTCTTTTAATAAGTTTCAGATATCACTATCAGAAGCATTTTTTGAAAGTTTAAGTCCAATACGTTGATTCTATTTTGAGTTGCAGTATTTTGAATTTTGTGATAGTCTGAATCAGCATATTTCCTAAATGTCATGAAATTCCATATACTTAACCAAATTAAAATTGTCATGTCTTGATAAATCTTTTAAAGGGATAACTAAAGGTTTTTAAGTGAACCTAATCATTTTCATCAAAAGAAACAGCATTATTTGTAGAATACATTTTTGTCCGCCATCTTGGAGTACCACTTGGTACACGAAGATGGCCGCCACATACTAATTAGAGTAAATGTTATTTGCCTTATACTCAGGTCAATTACGGCATGAGTCACTCATGCTGAACCTCCCTAAAACCGTTTTTCTTACAATTTTTCAAGAGATTTGACGGATTTTGATGATTTAAGTACCAAAATAGTCAGTCGGCTACGAAGTCATCAATTGCTCCAAAGTTTCGATTATATGCTTATGTTTACTTGTTCTATAGAGAGCATTTAATAGATTGTTTCAATATTATTTTTTCTTGGACACATTTTTGTGTGAAAACCCTCTATACAGTAGTGTTATATTCTTGATAAAATCTTTTGGCGTTTTCAACCGGAATGGAATGGTAAACCTTGAACATTGTTTATACTCATGCATTCGGCCAAGACATACAAGAGAACACTAAAGGTTCATGTTTGTTCTTACCTTGTCTGATAGTGTACTGTATTTTGCTATTAACACCAGTATCTTGGTCGACAGCTTTCACTTTCACCACTTCGCTACCCTGAAATAGGACAGCATTGCCGACGTTAAAATAATTAAAAATATGAAAGATTAATGTAAAATTCATCAATATATATTAGTATATACCAAACCAGCGAATAATGCTTTTCGCGCGCTCTGATTGGTTAATCAGCATACGGATATCCAGTGTTATTAAATACAAACCTCTGAATATTTAATTTCTAGCAATTTGATTGGCTCCACAACTGATGGTTATCAGCTCATATTCATCAATCATGCCTTATATGGAAAAC
>JANUFV010104629.1:0-10295 GCA_024757865.1 Epizoanthus scotinus | reverse complement strand
AAAGTGCAATACCAAGCACCAAAGTAATTGTGTCTAGCTTCCTCTGTCTCCCAAACAACACACAGAAGTAGCAATACCCAATAGGGAAAGTGCAATACCAAGCACCAGAGTAATTGTGTCTAGCTTCCACTGTCTCCCAAACAACACACAGATCGAAGTAGCAAAGTACGTTTATAAACACTGCCGATCAGATTTGATTGAATATCTTTCAGTACTTAGCAAAAATTACAGGCTTGAGAGCTGAAAATTGTTCTTTTCGTATATCTGCGCTTTTCAGATGTCAACCTTTTTTTTAAATAGCTGTATACATACACACATATAAATAAATAATTAATGTACAATCTGAGGCAAGAAAAACGCTTTGTTACTACACTTAATTGTTCATATGACACAAGAAATCAGACATATAGAATATAAAATCCTGCTGCTTTGGCGAAGATGAAAAGCTTGAACTGATCTTGGTTAAAATAATAAAAACATTCTAAAATAATAAAATACCTGTTAACATTTTTTTCTCAAAATGTTTCCTAAATTGTCGATCTGTTCTCTAGACCTTCTTCAGGGGACAATGTTTTCAAATTCAAATTGAACTAAAACACTACTTCTTGACGTACCTTGTTCCTGAGAGATCTTATCAATGGGTATACTACCTGAATAGTGTACTTCGTTTTAGTCTCAAGTAGTTATGTGACCCGTCTGTAAAGGGGCATGTCCTTCCTCAACTTACATGTGCCCCCTTAAGAAATGTTTTCGACTTCTGTCTTCATGTTTCAGCCAACTGGTAAATCGCTATTATAATATAAAGTTCAGGGGGGTACGTTGGATGCGTGCGTACGCACACCCCCCCCCCCACCCCCCACGAGCGTGAACACTATATATATAATCTATATGAATATATAAATCACGAATATAATTACAACCAGGTGACTGTATAGGGAGTTGACAGAAGAAGTGGTATATAAGAGTACATACCACTATACCACTATCGTAAATTTGTCTTTTACAAAATGACACAAACACATTCAAACGTAACACAAAATTGGCCACTTTCACAGTAATTTCACATTCTGATTCCAGCATAACTGCCCTCAGAATGCAATAAATGCAATCTCCAGCAACCTAAATTTTTAAATTTTCCTTGGGGGTATGCCCTCGGACCTCCTCGATCGGCTCCTCCGTTCATATGTTCGCACCTCCCCCACCGCCCCTCCCCTCCCCCATACAAAATCCTGTGTAGGAGCCTGTAAAGGGGAGTTACTTACATCGAATCCAAAGTTTAAACGTCTTTTCATTAAGGTCTCCCTTGCATTTGTAATCTCCACCGTATGACAATTTAATCTTCTCAAACACCAGCGTGTACTCATTACCGCTGGTCTCGAAGTGAATGCCGCCGACGCCCGGCGATGAGGTGGCGGTGATCTTTATGTTTCCTTTGCTTTCATACCAACCATCAAAAACCTCGCCAGCCGACACTGTGCACCTGACACGGAAGTCTCTGCCTACATTTTGTTTTTCTTTTTCAGAATTTAGCGTTATATCCGCACCTGCAAGTCAGAAATGAATATTTTAGTTTACACAGAAGCCTATAATCTGGGTGAATGAATCTGATCTTAAAGGGGCTATGTTACGGTAATGCGCATGCTCTCTAGTCATGTCAGGAACAAAGCCTTCACAATCATGAAACACAAGTTGTAAGCTCAACAGGAGGAGAAGTCGGGAGGGAAAGGTCTGGGAGTAGCGGTACAGGGGTGCAGGGGTCGGGAAGGAGGGTTTCATAGAGCAGAGGAGAAGTCGGGAGGGAAAGGTCTGGGAGTAGGGGTAGAGGGGTGCAGGGGTCGGGAAGGAGGTTGCATAGAGCAGAGGAGAAGTTGGGAGGGAAAGGTCTGGGAGTAGGGGTAGAGGAGTGCAGGGGTCGGGAAGGAGGGTTGCATAGAGCAGAGGAAAAGTTGGGAGGGAAAGGTCTGAGAGTAACGGTACAGGGGTGCAGGGGTCGGGAAAGAGGGTTGCATAGAGCAGAGAAGTCGGGAGGGAAGGCTCTGGGAGTAGCGGTACAGGGGTCGGGAAGGAGGGTTGCATAGAGCAGAGGAGAAGTCGGGAGGGAAGACTCTGGGGGTAGGAGTAGAGGGGTGCAAGAGTGGGGAAGGGATGCTTTAAACAGGAGAGAAGTTGGGAGGGGAGGATGATGGAAAGCGGGGACACACAGTACGGGGGTTGGGAGGAACGGCCACAGGAAACGCGATGCGTTGAAGGGGAAAGTGACCTAAACCCTTATGGGCCACGGAATAAACGTCTGCAGTAGTCAGACTAAATAATAGACGTGACTGTATAATTGTGAGACAAATGAGACATTTTATAACAAGTATTTTATGGATACTCGAGGTGTTTACAACTTAGCAATATGTAGTTTTAAAATGTCCATGGCACAATCATCCATTACTTTTAATAATAGTTACTGTTACTATGCCGACAAATGCTAGCCCACATTTTTGATTCTTGATTTTTACTAATTTTCTGCAAGATTATTAATTATAAATATTTAGAAAAGGTGATTTTACATGCTAAACCCAGGAAAAATTATTTTTTAAACTGAAAAAGTAGAAATTTGACTCGGATTAAAAAAAAATAGCAGACACTAAAATCAACTCGTGTGTGTTGAACTTAAACTTTTAAAATCAGGCAAACTGAGAATAAGATGTAAAGGTCATTTTGATATTTGATCCTAAAACGATAAGACAAGAAAATATCTTAAATTATATTCCTAATACGTTTTTATAATTGTATTTTCAATTATCATTTCAATATTACTGCACTCACTTAAACTCAGATATTAAATGTGTACAATCACACAATAGCACAAGTCTATTTAAAATATGTATGACGCAAAGGAAAAAAATCCAACTGCTGCTCGCTGAATCTCGCACGCTTTTCTTGTGTGGATGAAAAAGGTGGTTAAATAACGCGATGATGTCATGCGTACCCATAAGCCCGCGCGCCCTCTGACTCGTACCCAGATCCGACCGGGCGGCTCAAACATTATTATTATTATTACTATTATGAACACGAGAGAAATAGTTTGTGCCTAGAATATGAAACTCCCTCCCTTTTACTCATTACGTTCAGTTGCCAATGCATTCTATTCTAAAGGTAAATAATATGGTTATTCACGTTTCACGTTAGTATTTATTTTAAGATTTTTAAAATAACTCCACGATATTTCTTCACTTTTAAAATATCCTAACTAAGTAATGTTTTTAAAATGGAAATGAATACGCCACTCGACTGAGTATAAAGCGAGATGTAAACTCGAAAAGATGCCACTCAGATCACAAGCGCATCTCGACGCGACGTACTTCCGTGCATATCTTTATCTTCTTGTCGATCCCGCTCTTTGAGTTTGACTCTCCGCTATCCTACACTGAATACTCAGGCTCTCGTATTATTAGCGGTATCAATACGTTATAAACTGATCAGTGCACTTTTCGGAAACAAACCCTTAGAGTTTGAACCATAAATGTTGGACGTGACAACATCACAGAGCTTTGTTTTGTCCAATAATCACACCGGAAACAAGGTCAACCTAAAGTGCACTGCATAATTTGGCAAACAATAACTTCAAACAGTAAGAGAAAGACAAATCTTTGCACATTCTTACTTTGAAACGTATTATCTAAAGCGAGTTTCGAACTGGCATCTGAACAGAAGTCTATCTTCTGTTTACGTTTGTGTAAGTGTTCGCTAATATAAAGAGTTCGGTCACGAACGAAGCTAATCTGAGAGATATCAACTCGAACATTCACTTCGAGTCTAAAAGTTATTAACATTCCTGAGGAATTTATTGAAGATAAAAGCGCATGACAGTTGTAAGTGGTCAAAAAAGGAACGTGTTATTCAGAGCCATTAGCATGTCATATATAATGCAACTTGGATTGTTCGTCTGTTCGGGATCTTCTGGCTTCTTTTGTCCCACTGGTCGAGCTCTGTACAATGTATCAACAAATTTACTATGGAGAATGGTCTATGGATATTCACAAGGTTATGACTTTTCTACTAGGAATTTTTTGATTATCACTAGATCCGAAGTAACAACAAAACTAAGAACTTGCTAGTTATTTTATATAAACATGTCACCCTTTTCTGACTATATCAACATCGTGAGTCTAGCTAAATATATCATAGAATTTGAAGTTTTCGTCTGTGTGAACTATTAAGGGAGAAGTAATCGAAAACCTGAATGTGACTGTGAAATACTGAATGTAGACGTATCTTTTGACTAATTTTAAACGTTTTTAAAATAAAAATGGACAGAAACAAGTCAATTCAAACAAACACGGGACAAAGAAGCTAACTAAAGCCTATTATAATCCCCATTATATATTATTTTACAGGACAAAACAATGGACGCGTTTAATTAAGTCTTTCTCTTATATTATTATAATTGTAAAACATATTCTCTCTCAAAGAACTTTGTAACACCGACTAAAGAAAACACAAACACAAGTGACTGGAAGAAACAACAGTCAACTTCAGGTTCAAAAACATTGCCAAATAATTTGTCCTCAGAGAGTAAATAATAAAATCAAATATGCTCGCTCGTAGTAGATGCTAAAGTAGAGGACGCTGAAACTGAACAAGCTTTTATAAACACATGACAGACAATAAACAGATGTCTTGTTAAGTTGTTCCGGAGTTTGGCCGATGTCTTACCAGAACACGGTTTTTTAAAATATTACTGGAGAAACTTTTTCCTTCATCTTCACTCTTCAAGTAAGGTTTTCAGTATTTACAAGGTGATATGATATCTTGGCTTTAACATTTTACCCCGAGAGTGCTTTGAATGAACTATTAAAGTACTTGAACGTTCTCGGGTAGGCTAAACAGATATTAAACGTCAAAGGTACAAAGCTTGAACCGCGTGCTACTACAGACAGGTCAATGTTCCTCAAGGCCAAGCGAAAATGATTCGCTGTATAGTTTTCCATTTGCCGCGGAATGAAAGCACGATAAAACAATGACATTGGTTGTAACTGACAACCGCCGTCATGAAATAGATCATTTAGCCGCATTGCTTGTAAATTGTGAGACTTGCTAAGTGTCTTTAGGTCATAAGTGGACCGGACGGCGCCTGGAGCTGAAGGCGAAGCTTTTCACACAACAAAGAATTGCTTCCATGGAGATTTACCAGAACTAATTTAGCAACCATGGATATATGAAAATAATTTGTGAATGTGACTTCACGAGATTACTGTGTTTATAGAGTCCAAAGTCGCACATAAGTTGTCTAAAATTCCTACTAGCTTAAATAATTTCCCCACGTACAAACGTTTTAAAAACGGTTGGCCCGTTTGCTATCTTGTCAAACTGTAGTTACCTAAATTTCAGAACAATTTTTTCTGTTTAATAGGTGCTGCACTGCAAAAAACATCTAAAATATTGACTTTGCTAATTTTCGCTTTCCGTGAAACACGAATTCTTGCAGTTCAGCTGGCGCTGAGAGGGATGTTAGGAAAGGACGCCATGTTTTTGGGCGGGAAATCCGTCTGCAGAAGACCAGAGAATTGAATAGTATAAACAGTGACTTCAGTTTGTCTGTGTGAATCATCTCATTTGGTAACATCCAATAAAATAGACATAGGCTTTGAAATCAACATTTGAATACAATAGCACGTACGGACTGGTGAAATGTAGCTGGACTAAGGCTTGTTTTTGTCTCTGTGAAAACGGGCTGTGTTTAATAATTATAGCTGTCCTACTGCAGAACACCCTAAATCGTAAGTAAGCTATTACGAGCTTTGTGCGATGAAGATATTAGGTAAAACTGGCAATATTTGCTAGCTGTCGATTTAATATGTTTAGCGACGTTAAAGTGCTGTTTTAGTAGGCAAATGTTGCGACTCTTCGCTTCAGATGCAGTTATAGTTTGGCTAGTGAACGCGGAACTTACCTGAACGAACAACCCATACGGCAATAAACACAGCAAAACAACAAGCACCCTTCCAATCCATTTGAACAAGGTCAGGAAATCACACACTCACTGCTCTGATGTTTGAACTGACTCTACTCAGACACGTCGAAACGAAGACACAACAATTTACTAAGTTGAAAAGCATTCACCGCAGCACCAATTCTACACCACTGCACGGAGGGCACTGTAAAGTGAAACCTTACCCCACTGAATGAAACCTGTTTGAATATTGTTTTGAGATAATAGTGACACACCTTGATTAATAACACCTTTCGAAATTCCTTACTTATCATCTGTCAATTTTGTGGTAAGATGACACCGCGTGTAGAAAGAGACAACAGCAACGCTATCAGTCTCCTCTCGGGCGGTGAACGCGAATTTAGACAACTCGCGCACAACAAAAAATATCAAATCACATTATTTATTACAGAAATATATATTAGCAAGAGATTGACCGACGGTGCTAAGCATTTTGGTATATATACACAACTTTAAAGGGCTGCTGTTGTTGAATTTTATTTTGATTGACAAATACTGACATTCGTTTTGACAATGAATATCAATATGAAACTATTATTAGTAAGAAATTTTACAGGTCTTTTTAAAAATAGTTATGACGAACATAGAAGATGAAGTGCACGGCTGCTCCAGGCCTATCCGGAAGAGACACCCAGTACGTACGGGAAACGAACACGCTATCGCCTGTATTCAGGCCCAGGCGAGATACGCGTGTCATCTGCCATTTTGAGAGAATGCGTAATATTATTATAAGAGATGTGAAAATGAATGGTTTACCGAAGTGTCGGACTAAACACCCGGCCATGTGTGAAAAATGAAAAGAATGTAAACAAGTGCGGGAAATGCTCCGACACTCTAGCTCGGTAGCCTGCGTTGCAAGCGCAAGTTAATTCAAAGAGAGGAATTTTAAAAGATGACGAGAAAGAAAACAAGCTTTTTCTTTCTCGTCAAACCCTCCCCCCCCTCCCCTCCCCTTCGCGTTTGCTACGCAGGCTACACCCTCTAAGATCCAGGGACTGTTACTGTCTGTTAGTGGTCTTTCTTGAAACTCTCTGGTGCCCTCCCTCACCCTCCCACCCCCACCCCCTCCCCTCACAGTCACCCTCATCCTCGACGGCTTGCGTGCTCACGGAAAGACGAGACGACGCGGGATGAAGTACCCCGACTCCTGAGCTGATAAAGTTACCTCTCTCACCCACTTTAATATTCGCAGAACGTTATATTCAAACAATTACATGATTTAAAAGCACAAGCACCGCGTAAATATTTCACGCCGATGGCAGGCCGTACCGCAATAACAACCAGCGGGCACGTTTGCCGAGTTCCGCGCCATCCTGTTTACTACGTCAGGAGGTGTGTACATGTGTTTGACATCTGGTAGCACTGTGTTTACGTGAAACTTCAACTTAACTGAACAAAAATAGCGAGCCTACACAGTACAGTACAAACACCAGACGGCTATACGTGTACGTATTCGTATGCGGGTTAACAAGGCTGCCTTGTTCTCGCAAAATACATTTCCGTCTTTGCTTCATTTTAAAATTCGGTTTTACAAGTCTGCCTGGTCTGCCTGTGTACTGGCTTCGATGATTTCCAACTGCCTGGTCTTCCTGTGTCCTGGCTCCGTTAGTATCCAACTGTCTGGTCTGCCTGTGTCCTGACTCCGATAGCGGTCCAACTAGCGACTACGCCTCGGATCTTCGGCTGATGACGTCAGTCACTATCTTTGATTGACCACTTGTAGTTGTAGCAGTTTCACAGTGAAATAACTCAACGATCATTGAAGGATGGATAGGTACCCTATTCTCAATGTCCCGACCAACTGGTTCCAGGTATGTCCTAAAAAGTTGGTTGTTACTCAAATTTTTGCGAGAAAGAAACAGAAAAAGGCTGGGAAAAGTTGTATTTTTTAAAAAAACCTATAGATTCGTTATATGTAATTGAAAGTTATATGTCGATGTGTGTCCATATAAGTTGGGTTTACAGACAGTCACCTGTTGGTATTCCCGAAAGCAGTTGGCTTTTTTGATGGAATGGTAAAGGACATATTCTGGAACATGAAAATTGTTTTTTAAAATACTTATCCGCCGTTGAATAACTACCCTCATTTCTCTCCAGTTTCCCAGAAAAAAAACGTTGCTCCTTTGAAACCAGATTGAGATTCCTAAAGCATGTCATGCAATTTCTTGTTCATTATTTGGTGTGTATCGTCAAATTGATTTCGTCGAAATTGTTGAGGACTTTGCCACGTATTCACAGTAAAATGGCTGCCGCTGATTACTTCAGGCCTACTCTGGGACCCAAAATCGCCGCAACTTTGTGCGACTCTGTGCAACTTTGTGCGATTTAAGGCGACTTTGTGCGACTTAAGGCGACTTTGTGCGACTTAAGGCGACTTTGTGCAACTTAAGGCAACTTTGTGCAACTTAAGGCGACTTTGTGCAACTTAAGGCGACCTTGTGCAACTTAAGGCGACTTTGTGCGACTTAAGGCAACTTTGTGCGACTTAAGGCAACTTTGTGCGACTCAAGGCAACTTTGTGCGACTTAAGGCGACTTTGTACGACTTACTGAGGCAACTTAAGCAAAATTCACCAGAAAACTGTGGCGATTTTGTGCGACTTTGGGTTCCAGAGTAGGCCTAACTTCAGTTACCCCGTCATGTGCTTGTTGTAAATTACCGTTGGAGATAATTACTGAAAATAGTACATGACCTGCTAGGATGACAACCAATGACCAGTTTGTCCGGAGGAAAGCTATATATCCCTATCGTTAAGCCAGAAACCGTCCACGTCCACACTTCCGAACGGGAGATATGAAAACGAAACGGGCGCCGGACACACGTAGTTGTAAGGATCCATCCAGTCCTAAAATAGAAATGACGTTACGTTTTATAACCGATAGCTTTCCAGTGGTATATACTCTGATAGACAGGGATAGGCTGTGCTTTTCGTAGTCTGCGAATGATCAAGTGAGCTTGTTCGCAGGTACGCCTTGGCGGATTGTGCTAGCATAATTTTTGGCATAATTGGAGCAAAAGAGAATAATTTTTTAAACGAGCACTGCCAGAGCATAATTAGCAAATTTTAGCACTTTTTCGAGCATAAATTCATAAAATTGAGTTTTCTCAGTAAATATGGTGTATTTTCTACATGGAATACAGAAATAAAGTAAATTCAGGTAGTATGCTCTTGCAATGCGTGTTTTAGCTACGCTAAGTAGTATTGACTTTGCTTTGACTTGCGTAGTTACTAGGCCTCGTTTGGTGAATTCTGCGTGCGCGGTACCTTTTGGAGGAGACTGGTTTCACATCTTCACGTGGGGATAGTGTAAGCCAGCACAACTGCCATAAACTCACAAATAAATTTACAACATCAGGAAATCAGGTGCATAATTTAGGAATTTGGGCATAATTTTGGCACAATTTTCCACAACATGTGAGCACTGCTCGTAGCATAATATGCCACTCATAGGAGCCCAATCTGACAAGGCCTATTCGCAGGATGTTCTTTTCGTCACCGAATGCTAGCTCAAATCGCTTTGGAGTCACGCACGCGGCGTGTATTGTATGTCCTGCTATAAGACCTTTGAATCACTGAATTAGTTGGTACTTTTAATCATCTCTCGTCTTACGATATCTTTCTGTCCTTCTTTTACATAATTTAATTTTTGTTTTGTAGCACTGGCATCGGCGAGTGAGGTCCGCTATCCGGTTGTGGGCCTGTTGACGGTTTGACGTACGTTTGGAGGAGAATGCCTCCGTATCCTATGACGTCACGACTCGACACGTCAAGGAAGACATATTGCTGTAGCAGATAGGAGGTTACTGCATGCAGTGAATCGCCACTTGTGTTTCTCTCCAGGAAGGAATGATAAAACCCGAGGACTTGCCGAGACTCGAGCCTGAGACCGACCTATTATATATCAAGAATACGAGAGAACTTCGTGGATAACGCGCTCTCTGACGGGTTGAACGCAGTGACAAATGCTGTAACGATTGCGACTATTTAATAAAGGAAGTAGAAAAAATTTCCTGTCGGTTTTCCATTGAGTTATGACAGCAGTAACAATTGCGGTAAGTTTCGTGTTATCATCAGTTGATGGCAGCACGCAATTGTTTTCTATTTGTTTTCTATTTATTTTTTCCCATTTATTTTCTCCCTTCTATACGATGATCGACCATACGTTTTGGAGTTCTTTTACACACCACAACATGAACACGAAAGTGATCTGTAACCGCAAACTGAAATGTATATTTGTTAGGGGCGTATCAGACAGAGACAGAGAGAGAGAGAGAGAGAGAGAGAGTGAGAGAG
>JANUFV010104519.1:0-10296 GCA_024757865.1 Epizoanthus scotinus | reverse complement strand
CTCTCTCTCTCTCTCTCTCTCTCTCTCTCTCTCTCTCTCTCTCTCTCTCTCTGTCTCTCTCTCTCTCTCTCTCTCTCACACTATGATTCATTTCGTTAAGGTCAGTCATGAATCAAGCAGCAAGTACTTTTCAACTCCTTCTTAGGTTTTTGCCAACTCAAAAAATCATTCTCGCCGGACATGATTGAGTATATATTGATATAATCAGTGCCCCTTTTAAAAAACATTAAAATACTAAAAAAATTAGACAGATTTAAAAATTCTCTCTCAAATTCCAATCGATATTGTTCAATTCTTACTCTGAATACCATAAACAGAATCAATTATGCATTGAAACATTGTTGAGAAATATTTGAAAAAAGACGCGTAGGACGGTCTTAGTGTTCGGGCTTCAATCAGGAAAATCAGTTCGGTTTCCGGTCTTGTATTAAACGCTGTTTGCCGGAGACCGCAAATTAGCAGCGTTACTGGGGCAAGATCTCAGGATTACGTGCCTTGAACGAGAAATTAAACGCCGTAATGCAGAAATGAACGGCTGCGGTTTCCGCCGATATCACGAATCAGAAATTTCAGACATGAGATTTCGCGTGTCTCGTTCAACTAAAACAAACATCACTGTTCATTGCAAACTGACAACTATAAAGTAACGCAAATGTTAGAATCACTGGAGAAAATGTACAAATGTTACATTAACAAAATAAAACAGATGCGAATTGTTACTGATCTGGGGGGTTAGCCGGGAATCTAGTGAGTCGATGAGATAAGACACAGCAAACAGGACAAACTTAACGGTTCTGACAAGTTCAGCTTTTATATTTTAGGATTTAGTATTCAAATACATTTGAATTATGAACTGAAAATTTATTCACTTCCCTGCAAAGCCTTGTCGCAAGAGGAAAGGGGAATTAACTCAAAGCAAAAGTTGGCGATAAAATTCGGGTCATCTTTTATCTGAGCCTGGGGGAATGATATCTGTTACGTGATTGGCTCACAGAACGAGGACGTGAGAATGAAAGAGATATTGCAATCCATGAAGAAAACCCAGGGACTAAGTATCGGATAATACTAATAGCAGTTTCACCTTCTAACCTCCGTTTTTATAATTAATGTCGGTCAGGTTCATAATAATCGAACACGACGCCAATTGACGTCCCAGTGTGTCTTAATTAAAACAAATTGTTTTATTCGGCTTAACTCAAAGCAAATTGTTTACTTTTGTCGTATAAACACGCAGAAGGTCTTAAAATGTTTCTTTTACATAACTGTACTGGCTCAATGACTGATACACATCATATTTATGCAGAACAATGAACTTAAATTAGATATATTGATTAATAGTAAATAATACATTGGAAAAAAAATAAGAATTTGATTAAATAATGGGAATGGACCTAATTTGGCAGTGATCTGTATCAGTCAGTAGGTGTAGCCAGACGCAGCTGATGAGATTTTGTTTGTCTCTCTGGATTTCTAAAAGCACTGCGCCAATAAAAGATTAAAGGAAGATTAGCTCCCATAGGCCCCAGTGCGGCGGCATTATGTGACCAATATGTGACCAATGTGTGGCCAATGTGTTCTCTTCCCACACGTATCATTGGCCAACAGTGCCCGACCCAGCACCCGAAGAATTTCCTTTGTGACAATGGTCGACATTATCCATAGCACTGCAATTGCAAGAGCATATTCACACTCATAATCAGAATCATAACTTGAGAAAATATTGGAAATAAGTATTAAATGAACCTCACAAGTTGGTGCTTCAGGCGGAGAAAATGTCCGATTCTCTTTTGGTCGCAAATACAACAACTTGTGTGGGAGATGAGAGATTAAGCGAGTGAGAGGGAAGAGGGTGGGAGAGAGAGAGAAAAGAGCCCTAATCCTTTCCCAGTTTCCCCGCGCTATCTTGTCCCTCTTCACTGTTCCTTCTCACTCTGGACTGCCCTGGTGTCTCAGGATAAGAACCGCTGTTTTCATATAAAACTAATATAATAACCATCATTCCTAATCACATACAAACCACATATTCTGACATTGTATGTTTTCGGTGTTTAATCTGTCTACAGCTGCACGCAAACCAGACAACGTCGAACTATATTTGTATCGGGGCTCGGCCACAAACCCCGCCTCAACAACCGCGCCACGCACTGAAACAAATCCAATTTCAAAACTCTTCGACGTGACTCAACGGTCGAACAATTTGGATTCTTGTTTGTCGGTAAAAGAGCCATTTTAAAACCAATTATTTTTCGGGCCGGATTTGTTGTTCTTGTTTCGGAGGGCAGTTGACATCCGGGGTTTGTCTGACCACAAGTTCCGGATTCTGTCACGCTCGCCGTTTATCTATCTTTTATTATTTTCTTTTCTCTTCCGACCGCGTAGATCCTTCCAAGAGAAAGAAAAAAGATTTATAGTGTCTTATTTATAATAAACGTGTTTATGTTCATAAAACATACTCAAAATGTAAATAAGGTTTGACAATTGAAAAGAAATACTCTTTGAACGAACACGATCGAATCAGTTGGACGTCAGGTAGCCTTAACAAAGACGCTTCTTTCTAAAAAGACCCCGAAGCTATTTACTTTTCTATATAAATATGCATTAAATTGAGTGCTTGTTACAAAAACATCGACTATTTCAAAGCTCCAATTTCCTATTCTCCTAAGCGCCGCATTTCTTTATCCTCCCCGCCATTTCCTTGTTGTGTTTTATGGTATTTCCAAAAGGAATAAGTGAAATACTTAGTGTGGAAGAAAATGGCTAAATAGCTGTCTGAAACCAACTGTCGGCATTGTTGGGGATTTGTTTAAATTCTTGTAATCTTGGTCTTTAGAAAGATATTTATTGTAAACTGTTGAATTATCGCATCATTCGATACCTGAGCTGTAGGCTGTCCGTGAACAGATCATTGTGAAGTGTTCTGTTCTTCAGCTGTAATGTAGTGTGGAAAGGCAGAGTAATTGTGTATAATATTCGTGCAGTGTGAGTTGTATTGACGAGACGCTTGTGAGAAAACAACATGAAATGGCAGTCATTGATCGAATGAGTTCTCTTTCATCAAATATTATTGCCATATTCACAAAACACACCCGTTTATTCAAACGACACGCGTATAAACTGAAAGCCGAACGGCCGCCCGGACTGCTGACTTGCTGACATATTTGATTCATCGCTTTAGGGACTTTCAGAATCAATTTAAAAGCTGTATTCAATCCTTTCACCAATTACATCTAATAAAATAGCCGTTTATGACTCACACGGACTTTGTTCACTGTAGCTTTAGGCTTTCAAAATGCACATTATTGCCGTAATATTGTAAATATTCCTGAAGGACTTACCGTGTATAAATAAAGTTATCTATCTATCTATCTATCTATCTAGAGCACTCTATACACGAGAGAATAAATGTACATTTGAATAGCCGGGTAAGCAGCAGTTTGCTTTCCCCTGACTGACTGCTGGAGTCTGTACGGCCGCTCATAAAGAAAAGACAAAACAGAGAAATGTAGCAAATCATAGTCAAATATTAGATGAAGAAGACAGCATACTGTCTGTGTAAAGCAAAACGAGACGAACGCTGGAAACGAGAAAAACATTCAAAGTCAATGACAAATAATGTAATGGGTGTCATAGTCGCATCGAGCAAAGAAATAAACAGAGCAATTCACAAACATTAACAAACAAACAAACAAACAAACCAACAAAGAAAGAAATAGATAGATAGATAAACAGACAAGCAAGCAAACAAACAAACAAGCAAACAAACGAACAAAAAACAACAAAGACCGAAAACAAATAGACACACATTTTAATTTAAGACACGCAAATACAACGGTGCGGTATTACTTTTTTTTTTGAAACAGAGTTTGTCAACAGTCGGCAGGATTCTAACTAACTGTAACAGGTCGCTGCATCAACATCGACGACAAAGAAAAAACTGCTGTAAGCAGACTCTTTGTGTTGCTAACACGAGCAGAGAAATGAGACAAGCAATAGGACGAGAGTGAGAGATAGATACCAGGCGGGGCAGAGAGAGCACGAGACAGAGACAGAGGCTGTTAGTATAGTACCATGGATACTGAAATAAAGACTGCATGCTACTCGTGTTAGCAACCCATATGCAACACTGAATATTGAGAGGGTTGCAGGTGTGCAACAGGGTGTGACGGATAATTAGTGTGGTATTCCAGTCTATTAGTACATCCATTAACTGGTCTGAGCTGAGCTATTGCTTACAAATATTTCATTCGTGTTTCTGTTTGTAAATAAGTTCTGCATGCAATGTGTGACGTGTGCCCTTCTCAGTGCCGAGCCTTTGGTAGGGGCAAGTGCCGAGCACTACCTGTCAGGAAAACACTGTCATTTCTCAGTCAACTTTTAGGTACGCGACAGAAATATATCCTTGGAATTCTATGACCTTCTATGTTGTATTCACAGAAGAATCTGCACTCCAAAGGACTCGAGACTGAACAGAAACTAATCCACGCAGACAAAGTGGAAATGGTTAACATTGCTGTGGGCGTGCCAAGAGACGTTCATGATTGTCAACCTTCTGATCTCCATAAATCATCGAGAATATGCCAGCAATTAGGGAAAAAGTTCACCTAATCCGTATTGCTTCTCTCGTGGACGGAGATTTGTAGTTAATGAATGCCATTATGTCAGTAGTGTGTTCTGGTCGGGGGGTGAAAGACAGTCTTGAGATAACATACTCGTTACTGAACACACCAGAGAAAATCCAGCATCGTATGATTACTTGTGGCTCACTTAATTAAGTGGAAATGCAGTAAGCAAACACGTGGCAAACAATCCGTGTTTTTGGCTTTTTGTGACACACCATTTATTTACTCAAGTGCTGTCCAGCACTTTGGAAGTGTTTTATTTGGTTACTCGCGGGTCACACGCTAGAGACTCAACCAAAAGATATGATCAAATTAACCAGCAGACGATATTTCACGGTATATACCGCTAGCCCGGTTGTTACCAGCGTTTATTATTGCCTCTGCGTGGCGACAACATAAAATACACATCTCTTTTGGTCATATAATTGGAACAGAACATGACGGAAATTATGCATACAAATATTACTCAACAGTCTCGTTTTCCTTCAGTGGGCCTTCAGTGGGCCTTCAGTGGGCCTTCAGCTTTAAATAGCGCACTTTATCAACCCTTTTCAACTCATTCGGAAGTTATCAAAAAACCGAGACAGTTTTATGAGAAAAAAGCACAGATAGTGAAAAAGTTATGGGCGAGTAAATGAGTCATGATAGGTAATGGATCTGCCTCGAATTCGACAAATCTGAGCCTACCAAATTAATTCAATCGCTGAGCGATAAGCTATCTCACACAAACAGAGTTGCACTAATTCGGTGTGTGCTTAATTATAATTCTCTGGGGAGTTTCAATCCTAGTGATAATTAGAACGCGCGAAGTAAATGCATTTTAATAACTTGTTGAAATGTCGACAGAACTTTACTCCCGACTAACCATCAAAAGTCACATGTTTACAAAGTAAAGGAAAAAGCATTCAAAATACTTTTGTTGAATAGAAAGTAATCTTCTGGCTTCCGCGGTAGCTTTTAATGTTCATACAATCATTATGATTGGTCAATTCTTGAGGCGGCACCAAATCAACCAACCAGAACCCAATAGAAAGACACAAGTTGATTGACATTTTGACAGCTTTGTTAGTCCTCCGTGCCTCACATTTGTAAAATTAAGATGAATAATAACATTCATTTGCATCTCGCCTTTCGCTAGCACGATTTCGTTTTTTCGTCCTGAGATTGTTGATTAGTGCTTTGATGAGACAAGAAACCCAATGATGAGAAAGTGTCGACAAATTGGAAGTAAGGGAACATTTTCAGCAAGTACTACTGGCCTTTTCTTGCTTTTCTTCACCGCTACTTGTTTTTCAACAACGTTAGCGAGGAAATGTCAGAAAATCAGGATCCCTACTTGCTACAACATCGGTTACAATACGACGAAAATGCCGAACTTTCTCTCGCAGGGAGAACAGGAGGAAGCGGCGGTGAAGATACACGAATTTGAGCCGCTTGTCTCTGTGCAATGTTACCCGCACCTCAGATTTTTTCTGTGCTCGGTGTTCGCGCCGATGTGTAGCGAGGAAGTAGAAGCTCCGATCTATGCGTGTAGATCTATGTGCGAAGCGGCGAAGAAAGGCTGTCAGCCAGTGATGCAAAAGTTCGGCTTTGACTGGCCAGATATTTTGGATTGCAAGCGGTTACCGGAGAAGGGTGACCCTCGCGCAAGGGTTGATCCGAGACGCCTGTGTATGTCTGCGCCAAACACTAATGCTCGTGGAGTGAACTCCAGTGAGATTTTGAAGAACTTACTGAAAGACAACGTGGCTCTTCAGAAGTATTTGCAGTCGCTGGGAAAAACCGGCCCGTTTCCTGGTCAGACCCCCACTGTGGCCCCCAGTCAGGGGCTAAACTTATCACACTACAACTGGAAAAACTGCCTCTACAACAAGAAATTTGTGTACTTGGAAAAATTTAACTACTGTGCTGCCAAGTGCCGCGAGCATGCACTTTTCACTGCAAACGACAAGGAGTTTACCAAGGTTTGGATATCTGTATGGGCAGTTCTGTGTTTTCTTTTGACGACTACAACTGTGCTAACCTTTGCTATCGACACGCAGCGTTTCAAGTACCCCGAAAGACCCATCATTTTCCTGTCTTTGTGCTACAACCTCTACTCGGTTGGATATATTATCCGCATTATCGCAGGCCGTGATACGATTGTGTGCGACTCGGGGAGAAACCATTTAGTTGTTGATGGAATGAACACGGCGGGCTGTACAATGGTTTTCCTGATGCTTTATTACTTTGGAATGGCTTCCGCAGTATGGTGGGTCATTTTAACAGTGACATGGTTTCTCGCAGCAGGAATGAAATGGGGCCAGGAGGCTATCGAGTCGAAAGCATCCTACTTTCATCTTCTCTCCTGGTCTGTTCCAGCGATTCAGACAATTATCGTTCTGATTATGCGAAAAGTTGACGGAGACGAACTCAGTGGCTTGTGTTATGTCGGTAATCAAAACCCCGTGAACCTAGGCGCCTATGTGATTGCTCCACTTTGTGTTTATCTGCTGGTTGGTTCCCTGTTTCTTCTGGCCGGTTTTGTTGCGCTTTTTCGCATAAGAAACGTTCTTAAAAGCAAAGAAACCAACACGGAAAAACTCGAAAAACTGATGGTACGCATTGGAGTGTTTTCTGTTCTTTATACGGTGCCAGCGACCTGTGTAGTCGCCTGCTACTTTTACGAACATAAAAACATGAAAGCTTGGCAAATTCGCTCCGTAATGTGTCGCGAGAGTGCCGGCAGTAGCTGTCTGACCCAGCATGGCCCGAAAGTTGAAGTTTTCATGGTGAAATACTTTATGCTTTTAATTGTGGGCATTTCGTCAAATATGTGGATTTGGTCTTCAAAGACTTTTCAGTCGTGGCGGAACTTTTACGGGAGAATAGTAACCAAGAAACCCGTAGCTAACAAACTGAAGGGGCCCATGGGGCAACCTGCCACAGCTTCAAGTATGAACAGACAAAACCCACAAATGAGAACACTCTTACAAGTGCAGCATACAACAAACCCACACGTGCCACCAAACTCGCCGAGTATCAGTCAGAACACTATCATTCAATCCAAGGGGAGTGGTATGGCAGTCGCTACCGTATAAATACTAAAACAACACCAAAAAAGTCGCCGCAATTGCGCACTTTCTAAATCACCCGGTCATCTTTACGCCAATGCGATTGCCTGAAGATACCGCAACCAAAAAAAACGGGACATTAAAATTAAACATACGAACTTCACTCAAATGTGCGCACAATGGATCGAACAAAATTGAAAGCGTTCGATAAACTCAGCTAAGACTTCATCCCATCAAAACGTGAATTATGACTCAGACTTGAGATTTCAAAAAGGGTTAAGAAGACTCTTGAAGAGTTTTCCAAACTCTGAACCACATGTATCCAAATATCGAATTTCTGACAAAATACTTACTTAATTGCCGCTTGAGAGTATACGTTTTTAAGAGCATTTGAAAGCTGGCCATTAGTAATTGAATTGATAACCGCAAAGAGATACTTCACAAGAATAATCAATCGGAAGCCGCAAGTTTTAATAAAGTTGGCTCCGTTATTGGAAGACGGTTTGCGTCAAATTGAAAGGAGACAAAGTGTGCTATAAAAGTTACGAGTAGAGTGGAACAGAATTTCTGCGCTTCTTTTCAAAGGGCTCTTTGTTTTTGTTTTGTCTATTTTAAAACATTTTTGCATTGAGCCGATAAAGTGTTTATGAATAACAATGACGCCTCGCTGATTTCCGTAATAAAGACACCGAGAAACTGATCGAAGACATCAAGTAATGTTGACTGGTGTTCAAAACTGGCTTCGTAAAATGTAGCTTCAAATTTCTATTATGTCAGAATAAGTTCCAGTCTACTCGTAATTCGGTAAAACGTTTATATTTACAACTTGTAGAAACAGGAGTGGCAAAGAACGCTAATTAAATCGAGATCGACTTTATTTGCAAGTCTTATTTTATTTCATTGTCTGTCACCGTGGCCCTTTGTCAAGAGCGAGTTGCTTGCGCAAGTCCAGACGCCATTGCCCGCCCGCAATGCTACGATCAGAAATTAACTCTAATTGTTTTCCAACCGCAAATGTATGAAAGTCATCTGTCTCCCAAACGGAAAAGAAAGACATTTAAACCTTATACAAATTCAGTCCCTTTTCACCTTATTCAGAACTAAATATGATATGACGCTATTAGAATATCTAAAAGCCGGTATCTTCAGGTCAGGAGACAATATATTTTCTGCCCACGGTATCAAGTTCATTGTTTAGATATCTCGGCCGTTGGAACGTAATATTGACAAGATACTGGTCACTCTTTCATTCACCTGTCATCAGAAATGAGGACGTTTGCCGAAAACTAAACACAATAAAGCCGCAGTGATCGACTTGAATTTGTAGAATGTCTTTGACGCCTTCTTTTGTAAACAGGAAAAATTAATTTGAATACTTAGTCTTAGAAAAAATTCACGCACAGAGAACTATTAATTAGGAAAAACACAAAAATTACCGAGCCAAAAGAATACTTCTGTGAACATTATTTAAACTTCAATAATTTTAATAAACGTTACCATAATTGGCGGATAGTGGGAGCCATTGTATTCATAATAAAGAAAGAGGTGGAATTAATCTATAACTACTAAGAGTGTGCGTGATGCTATGCAGCCAGAGAGACCATGGCGATATTTTTCAACTTGAAGTGTTTTTCTCACATAAGACAAGGTCCTTTCACCTCTGGTCACTGATCCCCGCAGCTTATCCATAACCTCAGAGAGATTAGACATTTCAGTGATCGGAGGTCAAAACCTTTTAGTTCTGAGCTTTCACTGGAGATTTTTAATCTTGTTTTCTTGTTGACGTAGAAACACTGAGAGACCGAAGCCGTCCGGTTGTGTCCAGAATAGATTTGGTTTGATAATTCATACATAATAATGATATCTCCGTGTATGTATTCGTCTGTTAGTCTTCTGCCAAGTAATTTTATTCTGAGAGTATTGTTGATAAAAGG
This sequence comes from Epizoanthus scotinus, assembly GCA_024757865.1. Classification (NCBI taxonomy): domain Eukaryota; kingdom Metazoa; phylum Cnidaria; class Anthozoa; order Zoantharia; family Epizoanthidae; genus Epizoanthus; species Epizoanthus scotinus. The sequence continues at coordinate 690 of JANUFV010104519.1, read as the reverse complement.
AAAACATATTGAAAGGGTCAGTCCGTGAACGGTCTTTTGTTTGTCTGTCGCCAGAGATTCTCGGGAGGTTGAAGTAGTTGTATATCCGACATTGTAATGCCAATATCAAGTAGGCCCTGGGGATATTTTCTCTCAACTGGCAGGAACTGAGGAGGAAATTGGGGCACAGGCCAGTAACTATAAATAAGAGCTTACTCGGACCAGAATAGCAATCTGTAATATAATTTGCTTCTCCTGGGAACAACAAATTAAGTTTCGCTTTAGCAGAGTAATAATGATGTAGCAGGAAATATTATGTTAATCAATACGTAGTGCCTGTAAATATGGGCGATGTCGGTGGCGAGGTTCATATGAGGGAACAGGTGTGTGCCTGACTGTGCTAACGGTAACTAATTCCCGGTGGGAACGAACACAGGTGAATGCGCCGACTGTCTGGTGTCTGGCATTTCATCTACACCAGGCTACAAGTGTTTCTTGGGAGGGGTTGATAGGCCCGCAGCTCTATGGTGCATATTCACAGTATCAAACTTCGAGCCTCGCCGGGGGGAGGGGTTGGTAGGCCCGCAGCTCTATGGTGTATATTCACAGTATCAAACTTCGAGCCCCGCCGGGGGGAGGGGTTGGTAGGCCCGCAGCTCTATGGTGTATATTCACAGTATCAAACTTCGAGCCCCGCCGGGGGGAGGGGTT